>VUQI01039240.1:29668-45499 GCA_015106735.1 Paratilapia polleni | reverse complement strand
AAAAACACCCCCCCACCAAAAAAAAAAAAAAAAAAAAAACAAAAAAAAAAAAAAAAAAAGAAAAAAGAAAAAAAAAAAAAAAAAAAAAAAAAATGGCTACAATTAAAAATATATACGTGGGGCTGTGACGAGTTTAACCAAGCACCATTTAATAAAAACTGATCTACCTTTGACGTTTAGGGACCGAGTGCTCCACTTCGAGAACTTTCCCGTGAAGTTCAACTTTACCTAGAAATCAAAATACAGCTACGTTAATTTCATTAACCATATGACCTCTCATACAGGCCTCCTTCCACGCTGCTGAAAAAAGGGGGTTAATGTTTACTACTGTACATCCAGATAGGCATACATAGGCATGGCTGCGAGCTGGATATTTTCGGCATAGCGTGATTTTAGGAACACAAATTGTTAAAAGTGTGCGAGTCACTAGTAGCACGAGGACAAATGAGTCTGACATTAGCACCATTTGTAAAATTACACGAGTTTAGCTCAACTGTTACGTATTCTGTAGGAGCGTGCTTAACTTAATTTAAACAACAAACCGTGGGGTGAAGTGAATAATATACAAAAGCAAATTGTGGTGTGCCTGAGTTAGTTGGCCTACATTTGGCCAACACAATTAAACCACCTGGTGTGTCAGCATGGACGAAATGGCTTCACAGTGTAGCGAGTGGTGGCTATTGGAGAAGGCCTATATTTTGAAACCTGGGGAAGAGTGCAAGTTCCAGTAGAAACTGGTAAAAGCAGCTATACATTACTCCCAATCGTGCCAAACTGGGCTGTGAGATAGAGCCCACAATAAGGTTCACTTCACGGTTTCCACAGCCCGCTCCCTGTGCACCCCACTGCCCTGAACGGCACATAACGTGCATTACTTATCCTGAGGATTGTGTTTACTCTACCATTTTGTCAAGCTACACTCAGTAAAATTACAAAGGGCAGAATTTCACTCAAACCAGGGGAAGCCATTTGTCTGAGCCCACAGTGTCAAAAGGCCAAGTAAAGGTTGTGTGAGAGAAAGAAATGCTTGGATACACCCCCACCCTACAGGACTACATGCATTTCTCATAGGGGCCCTGAAGTAAGACAATCTCCACACAATTGCAGCAGTTCGTGAGAATTTCTTAATAGGACCTTTTACCCCAAATTTCTCACCTGAAAGAACATCGATGGCCTTCATTGCTGCCTTCTCGTCCGGGCAATCCACAAACGCATAGCCAGTTTTGACAAGAAATGGACCACTGTGCGGAATCTTCCACTGCTCAAAGATAGTTTCGAAGTCCTCCTCGCTCGCCTCTGCGCTTACGTTGCCAATGTATAGCTTATTCATGTTCTGCGCCGAAAGGGACAATCTTTACGCGGAGGGAGAGATAGTTATTTGCTCTCACGGATGTGCAGTGTTTGGAGTAGCCTAAATCGCCTTTACTACTACGGAGTGGCTGTGGCGTGCTTCCCGGTCGTTCAAGCCACAGATAGATTTAAACTGGCAGCCTCACAGTGCGTTTGCGCTCCCTCGCCCCTCTGTCTCTATCGCGCAATAAATAAATGCTCAATTATTAATCTCGTGTCTCCAAACGATGGCAGGCTGGGTGAAAAGGAGGAGAAACTACTTTGTGTCTTCCTCCAAACCCCTTGGCAAAGAGACAGAGAATGTCACACACGGTAAGGCTGGCGCCCGCCTCTAAGTCTAGAGCCTAGAATAAGAAGAAGAAGAAGGGGGAGAAAAAAAAATCCTCAGCTATTCCGGCTTTTTTGAATGAGCCACGTGTTCAAACTACAAATCAGCCCACACGTGAGGAATCCCAATTGCTCAATTAAGTGTTTGGGATTGGGGAAAATTGCACGGGAATCTGGGGTGGGGACAGCAAAGGGGAGTGAAGAAAAAAAGGAGGGGAAGAGTGGATTGGTGTTGGGAAAAAACCTGGCGAGCTATGTGCGTAAAGGGATTCCGTGAGAAACTAGTGTATCTTTACTAGAATCACATTCGTATGCCTTTCTCTGCACAGACTCGATTCTCATTGGTCGAATGAGGAATAGTAAAACGGCGGTGCGCACGCACACCCATAGCAGAGACGCTGATATTGCGGGGCTTGTGCGCACGGCTGTGTTAAGTGCGCTGCACTGATGACACAGTAAATGGAAAAGGGGGTGGGGCCATTCATAAATGATTTTGCACTGTACTGTTAAATTGCATATAGAGTATATGCAATTTTAAGTATTTTGAGTGGGAAAGGCCCCGTGGCACTCCTTGGGCCCTCACGCAATGTGGGAATGACACGTAGGCTACTACTATCCATGGCGGCATCCATCTTCTGCAAAGAGTGGAGCCATGCCCTCTCTGATCCACAACTCAAAGTCCAACAGCAGGCCCCATTTGCTCTTGGTCACATCGAGAGGGTATCTTTGAGCGAAATGAGTGCTGCCACGCCATTTGTTTTTCTCGTCTTTCGGGCTGTTTGGCACAACTATGAGGCGTTGGCCATGTGGAGCGAACACACATGGCGAATCCCCTCTGCTATACCCCAGCATGGATTTGAATTTACTGAAAGAGGGAGGGGTCTCACACACCAATGTGCCCCTAGCGTCCTATGTAAAGCAAAGCCCAGTTCAATCACGTGTGGAATACGTGTCTTAAAACATTACACAACTGTCAATAAGATCTTTTGTAAAGCATGGGCAGAGGTCGATAGTTCACGAATGGGTCACGCCACAGGTAATTTTTGCATTTACAGGATTAATTGGGAGATTAATCCCTGCCTGCTGATGTCTAGAGGACGACATATTGTAGGAGCATAACTTGTGGAGGTTTTAAAACAACAGGCATCCCAAAATGTAAATTTACTAGCATATGTACGCACTAGTACCACAATAAATTCTACCTTTGTGGAGGGTGTGACATTATGGAGCCTATAGTTTGCAGTGTTGCTGAATGGTACTGCAATATACTGAGAGCATAATTCAACCGCATATAACTGTGGCTGCCAAAACGACCATAAAATTGAATCTGTACCTCTTTAAAATAGTTTCAAGAAGAACTCACCAAAAACTTTTTTAAGATAGCATTTACATTATAGCATTAGTTTTAGATTTACGCACCTACGTCTATCTGTCTATATTTAGCATATTCAGAATATTAAAGATCATCTTTAAACCCAACACCTTCAAAGTGAGGCTTAAACTGCACCACGTGTTCAGAAGACGTGACAGTATAATTTGAGATATGTGGTTTATGGATCTGTTGTCTTTTCTGGATCATGTGTGAGCATACATAAGGGCACATTTTCACTGTTAAAATGTTGCTGTATGAGTTGACCTCTTTGTTTAAAACTAAGCATAGATATTGTAGCCAGGAAGTAATAATGTAAACTACAAAAACTTACATAATAGTACTAACTTTAATCTCATTTTCTTTGAAATATATGTTTTTATTGTAACCTGTAAGCACATGCTTTACTTGCTGGTATCTTATTTTGAAATGCTGTTTTAAAAATATTTTACAAAAGTGTTAGAAAAGCGAGTTTACGTGGGTGTAGCCGTCTCTGCAGCCCTGCAATTGCCATTACAAAAGGCTTTGCTTTTAGCTGAGCTGATGACACTGTGTCTCTACGGCATTTGCTAATGAATAGACCAAGGTGTGCATGCTCATGTAAAGCAGGTTACAAAGGGAGTGTTGGTTTAGTTGGCCCTTCAGCCACTGGCTCAGACCGGGGCCATGGCTGTCTCAGTGGGTTTACTTCTGTGCTGCTGAGCAAACACACCAAGCTGTGTGATTGGTCGAGAAGGCTGTCCAATCAGAGAGCTGCAGACCTGCTCCGTACTACTGCTGCTGGCTCGGCCTCAACGCGCTCATTCATTGGCTCCTCGGCTCGACTATTCTATATGAATCAGCGCGCCAATCATACATTTCTCCCCATGTTTCCCCAGTTTGGCTTTTGCCATGGGTTAAGGTATAAAGATGTAACGAAATACACCAGTGGTTAAACCCGAGGGGCTTTTTTTTATAACGGCTTTAAGACTTTCCAGGAACTTTATGTTATGTTTGGATTTATAGGGCACCCATAAATAGGTTAAATGACAAGAGCACAAAATAGTGTTTAAAATTAAACTTTTGAACAACTTTCTGCTAACTTTTAATCGTGCCATAATTTGTTTCAAGATCTACTTCCCGAAAAGTTTCTTATTAACTTTTTAGTCAATGCTTAGATCCCTACAGTCCTTCTGTATGGACCAGTATAAGGAATATTTAAAACCTGGGCGCTTTCCGTTGACCTAGTTAGGCTCATACAATTTTTTAAAACCCAGTTTGTTTGTCTTTAACCATTTCCACTGCTCATGAAATAACGAAACGCACACGGGGGAGCTCGGTGTAAATGTGCTCTGCCAGCTGGTCACTGTCTCATAGCTGGTAGTTTCACAGCCTGAACGTATAGAGACAGCAGTCTTGTAAGCGCTCGCCACTCTGTCGGTTTAAATGAGCTGATGCATGGCTGCAGCCTGCGTGTGTGTGTGGCTGCAGGCTCTGCAGGAGGAGTAGTGAATGTATCGCTGAGGAATGTACAGAAAGTCTCCCCGCCCCCAGTCTCAGGACTCCTCGCTATGGACAAATTCCATAGGGGGTAAACTGACATAAAGTTTCAGACTAGACTGCATCCTATGTGGGAAGATTTCTGCGGTTAATGTCAGTGTAGGAAAAGAACTGACAAAATCGATCTGTTTAAACATAGTCTAGGATATTTCTAGAGGAAAAGTCAAAGAGGGAAGAGGGGAGGGAGATTGTTTAAGTAAAAACGCAGCTTATAGCCCAAGTTTGAGCTGTTGGCCTCACTCCAAGATATAGTCAACGTCGCCAAGCGCAAGGCTCTTTTACAAAGCCATTTAGGCTACAGTGAATCAAGGATTCTGTTTTCTGGTGAGACTGCTTTATTTTTTTATTTATTGTGAAGCGATTCACATCTTTAACCATATTCTCTTTCCACGTGAGTTTTAACCATTTAATCCAGTTGCTGACCGCTTCGGACAGAGTCAGGGAACACTGTGGTGAACGCCATGTTGAGAAGAATCTAGAGCCTTACAGTATCATTAACTAAGGCAAACAATGTCCTTAACGCTGTTAATTCAAGTATTTTGGGGTCCAGACACACGTTTTCTATTGTCATCAAATGCTTTCATGCAGCCTCCAAAACCCTTTAAAAAAAATGCATGTGTTTATTCCACAGATTCTGCTTTGAGATGACACCTTTCATCTCATTAGAAAATGGCGGTTTGTGCCCCCCTAAAGCACATGCCAAGGGATATTCCTTGTAACAGTTAAATGAGGAGCTATAGCGTGCTGGCAACATACTGAACGAGCAAATATTCCAGCTAATATCTCTGTTATTTTTAAAAAGAATAATACCAGTAAAGAAACTGTAGCTTTCCTCGTTCTCTCGTCAGCTACACCTTTTTTTTCCCCCCCAAACAAAACTTAAAACCCAGGAAATTTGTATGGAGTTCATCCAGTCTGTGCCATGAGTAGATGATAGGACTGTGTAAATGTGGTGATATTTTAACTGAAATAATTAGTCCTTTGTTTTGCTGAAAAAGGTTTAAAAAGCAACCAAACACGGCTGCCGTCATACGATTGTTTTGTTTCAGCTGGCAACAACTGTTCCTTAATTTTTTCCTGATCATTTGGTTATATACTGTGCTTACTGCACTTCTAATAATGCATGGCGTGTAGCAGCAATAATTAGAAATTCTTATCCCTTTTTTATTTTTCATTATATCAACAAAACCACAGCTTTAGGTGATAAACATCTGTTGATTCTTTTTTTTTTTTTATTGTTGCATTTATGTGATCTAAAGTTGACTGCATTTTTTTATTGTTGCTGACCATTTGATCAGATTAAAAGCACATGTTGATGCAGTAGAATAGTTTTCACGTAGTGTCACAGGAATATTTGCAGACTTTGTCATACATTGCAGCTATACTGGACGGTCAGGCTTTAGCATGTGGCTTCTTCTCTCTTATAGGAAACCTTCCCTTCTGGCAGCTGTTGTTTACTGGTTTCTGCACCTTGATTGATTAGTTACAGTGTGATTTGTGTTGAGAAAATTCTTCCCTTAACACCCCCAAAAACAATCAATTTCTTCAATGACTTGTTCTCTGAAAGAAGACAGAAACATGGTTTGTTGTTCTTTGGAGTTTTCACACTTGTAATTTTACATTAGGGTTGTGTTTACTGTAAAGTAAAGTGCATGATTTGCTGAATATTAAATAGAGTTAGCTGTATATTTTCTCTGATTAGAAATATAGGTGTGATTTAAAACGTGAATATTGAATATTAAGGATAAAAGTGTTGGGATAAGCGTCCATGAATTTGAATATTTTGTTAATTAATGTAAATTTAAAAATTGCAAATAATTTATGTATATTTTAACACATTTTTTGAACCACCATGCTTTTAAATGTTGTAAGTAATAATTAACTTTAATTAGTGTTCAGATTGTCACTTGAGTTCAATAGTTAGATATAGATATATGCAAAACATTTTAAGTTTTTTAAATGGCTAATTAATTATTTTAACATGTTAATACAAATTAGATTAGAGTTTGAAAGGCAATAAAACACATTTCTGGTGTAGTATACACTTGTTTATTTGCTGAATTTGTGGAAATTTCTTTAAAGTATGAACATAAAAATGCATTTAACTTTCAAAAATGTAATTTTCAGAAAACATCTGCTGACTGAGATTAAGAACTTCAGATAAAAGTCCAAACTAAAACAATTAAGAGTCAGGCTGTATTTCTTTAAGACCTCTGTATCGTCAAGAACGGATGTCCCAAAAAATACAAAATGTAAGATAATCAACCATTGTTAATGTTTGTTATTCCAAGGGGGAGCTCATGATTAGTGGTTAAATATGAACAATTCAGAAGTGGAAAGTATAAGCCTATGTATTCCCCCAGCAGTGTTCCTGCTGCCTATTAACCATCAGACATCCTGTACGCTGCAAATGTCCCCTCCCAGTTTTAATCTAATCACAAAGACATGTTAAAGCTACAGGTTGCACCTGGTGTAAATCTAGCATGTTTCTGTATTGTAAAACACTTCTACAGTTAAACTATATGAGAAGGTTCATGGAAAATTCAGAAAATAATAAATATACATTTTATGTAGAATCAGAATGCACTCCAATGATTTTGTTATCTTTTTAAAAACAGTGTAGTAGATATGGACCTAATTCTTCCTCTAAGCACAGTTTCTTACTGATGTATTGATTGTGAAGCTGAAAGAAAAATGCATTTGTGTCTGCCTTTGTGAATGTTGTGAATTTTGCTCTGTAGGTGAAGATTATGGAGCCCCAATAATGAAAATATCCAGCCAGGCTGTTTCCCCCTGGTTCTTGACCCCCTGCCATGACACCTGTGTCATAGCACAATTTCAGTGAAAAAAAACACAACCACACACGCAACTATACAATCTAGAGATTTTTCTGCATTTTCATCTATCCCTGCACCTGCTCTCTACACTGAAAACTGATTTGGCTACCCCAGATCTCAGATCAGGAAACAGTAACTGTATAATTTACTTCATTATTCAAACTTTTAACAGGGCAAAGTGTATGCATGAGTTCAAGTTCACTCATGAAATGTGAAAATGACTGCTCATGCACAGCCATGTAGCTGCTGTCTAAGTGTTGAGTCTTTGAGAAAGAGCTTATACTTTGACCCTTGTATCCTTCCAGCTAGTGGTTACCTTGAAAACTTAAGAATTATCTGTGAATCACTAGGAATGAATGCATAACTCTGAGGGGCCCCATGACATGTCAGGAGTGATTATTAACCCCATCTGAATGAAGTGCCTTGTTATTGGGCCCAAGGTTTACAGATAAAGGACCCTTCATTCCTTCAGGTTTACTTTTGTGATTAGGCACTCAGTGTCAAAATCCCATTTTCCTCTCAATCAGTCCAAATTTTAAACCTGTGTCTTTCTGGGATGAAGTGATTGATCATGTTGGTTTGGTGCAATCTGCACAGTTTTCTAACTGTAGGGAAATGTGGCTGTGGTAACATTATGTTATGTAAAACAAACTTAATCATGTTCTGTCATCTTTTCCTCATGTAATATCCACTGTCACAAAGGTGAAGAAGTTAATGCATTTTAATGCGTTTTACCCGCATGTGAACTTTGTATCTTATGAAATCCACCTAATAAATTTTGGTAAAAGTCCTTGTGTGCATTTTTCTTGGTGTTGCCTGAATGAAAGCAAACTGAATGTATGGAGAATATACTGTAGCTTCAAAGCGTGACTACATCTGACAACTTTAAATTTGTGCCAACATTATCTTATCATGCACAACGCCTTGGAATTAATCCTGTTCTGTGAAACTCTTGCTTTCCCACCTCACCCACTCAAATTAGAGTATTCACTCCCACCCATACAACTAAATCTCAACTTCAATTTCATGCACATTAAGTCAGGAAAACACCTTACAAACTTTGCGGTTTTCATAAATTTGTATTTCCATACAAAGAAGCAACAATAAAAAAAAAAAAAGAAATGTAAAACATGATATTAAAACTATCTGGAAACTTAAACAATGACTTCTTGACTGAAATTAAAAAAAAAAAAAAAAAATGTGAGCAGAAACCCAACTACTGATTCTGGTAACACTCCATTTTACAGCCTGATTCACTTACCATTAGAGTTATTTAGCGGTAACATTAACACTGGGATAAATCTGTTATCTTTACTGTATATAGACAGTGTACTATTACAACAACTTAATACAGGTTGCAAAATAAAGTGTCACTTTTCTTTACTAAAACCCAGCTTTCTTTCCCCAACATGAGGACAGTGTTAACAGTGATCAGTACAAACAAATCTGATCAACCATGAGTGAACAGAACAAGGGGATCCCAGCTGCAGAAAATGGAGGAAGGAAAGATTCAGGTCTAACAATGAAGCAAGAGTAAGCGACAGTTGCTGATTTCTGTGCTCACACTCAACACGGATGCATCAAAATGTCTAAAAATGAAGACATCTATTGCATGTAAACAAGAACTACCCCAAACTCAAGAGTTCTGCTGATATAGACATGCTTATTCAAAATGTTCCCCTCTGAAACACTTTGATGTATCACACACACCCGTCAGTTATTGGAGGGACGCTGAATGTTGAAAGAAGCAGTTCAGTAACGTCCTGCAAAGGACAAAAGAAAGTTTGTATTATGACAATTTAAAGTCAGTCAGGTACAGAGACGTGTTTAAACAACAAGTGCAGTAACTATCTTTTGTACGCCACTTTTCTTCACACTTACGTGGGCTGTAGGAGCGAGACCGTGAGCGAGACCGGTATCGACTGTAGTAGGGCGATGGAGAGCGCCTGCGACTACAAAGAGACAAAAGGAATTTGTATGCGTTTTCTCTCACATAACAGTAAAACACTGATTTTGTACTCAGAAAATTAACGCTCACCTATATCTATAGTCGTACTCGTCATATCTGTCGTAGCGGTCATAGCCACGGTCATAATAGGAGTCTCTTCCCCTTCTGCTGCTGCCACCACCACCCCCACCACCATTGCTGTGGAATTAAGAAAAAAGGAAACAAAAAGGGAGAGTATGACTTCTGATTTTTTTAGGGGAAAAAAAAACAAAAAAACAAAAAAAAAAAAACACACCAGGTCAAGCATAGACAATACAATATTGCATTTAATTAGAATGAACTCTGATCCTAAGGTTTCACTCCTGATGGCTCAGAGGTACATTTAAGCTTCTTGGGGACTAATGAAGGTCCAATGCCAAGCAATAGGTTAAGGAAACAGGTATGTAGGATTTGACACAAATGCTGATCTTACTGTGTAGGTCGGCCCATGTAGATTCCTGGCGTAGGGGTATGGGGACGTTTGGTAATGGAATAATCCACTCTGATGCGCCTCCCATCCAGCTCCATGCCATTGGCTCGCTCCATTGCCTAGGGAACACAAGAGGGAGGAGAAGACAAAGATTTTATCAGACTGTAAGCTCTTTAGTAAAAATTATTTAATTCACAAAGGCCCACCAACATGACACACTACAACCCTTTACATTAGGATGCATGATTGGGTGGTGAGGGAATCTGAGGAAAGGCTGACATCTAGTGGCATATTCATGCAATCACACCCAAATTTTTTAAAGTAGCTCTCTAAAGTGGGGTGCCCCGAAAACGTGCAATATAATGGAGAACCCCCCACTCTCTGGGCTTCTGGTTCCATAGGCGCAGCTGTGAAATAGTCCAGGATTACTGGGGGCTGTAGCCTAAAAAATTCTTTTGTTCTTGCAATCTTCACCGTGTTTTTGATAGGAGTTGAGGTGATTGATAAGAGTTCAATTTTTTGATTTTTGAGGGGGTTTCGATTACGCCATTGCTTGCCGACCGCACGCACCATTTTGATTTCTAACATGAAGTGAGGAGCAGCAGAGAATTTCTATCACCAGCTTCCTGACAGCAGTCACACAACCAGCTTCTTCAGATGCACATATCCACGTTTCTGTTGTGGCTTAATGGCACTTCACACATCTAGGTGGTGTATTTAAACGGGTGCCAAAAAGTGAGCGGATCCTGTTGTAAATTCTTAACAGACCAATCAGCACGCATTAGGAGAATGCTAGTGTTTTATTGGCAAACTTTTTTTCTATTCTGACATATTATCAATACTGTACTTGCAAAAACAAAATGTGCCATTTTTATTTTTGGAAGCTGGTGTAAATATTTACTCCTATTCACTGCAGCCAATTTTTGGACACTGGGAGTAGCACAAAGTCCGATGCTCCCCCAGATCCACTCTGGAGAGTCAAACAATATTTGTTGATGCTCTTCAATGGATATGGAATAATGGTTTAAGAAATACTTATTGAAATTCATTAATTAAAAAAAAAAAAAAAAAAGAATTAAAGAGCAAAAATCACTACAATAACTACATTTTACACTTTGTATTCCTTCTTAAATCTTTATTCTTGGACTCTTTGCCATTGCTACTTTTCATTCTAGCTAATCTTTAGGGAATAAATAATTTGACTCTAAACACCGGATGTGTGCAGTTATTAATAAAAATAAGTTGCTTGCAAAAAGACTGAAGACCACTGGGGATCTGACCAATAAATAAGACGACAAATATTTTCCATACCTCTTTGGAGTCTTCAAGCCTCTCAAAGTAAACAAAGGCGAAACCACGGGAGCGACCTGTGCGCTGGTCGTATACCACATTGACCCCAGCCAGAGGACCATAGCGCGAAAACACCTCCCTCAGGTCACGCTCAGTTGTGTACAGGCTCAAGCCAAACACCCCCAAACATGTGCTCGGATCAGGGTTCGCCTGGAAAGGTCAACAATAGGAGTAATAACTGATGATACCGGTTACTACAGGTAGCCATCTAATGTCTCCATACAGAATATATTTAATGGATTTATGATGCTTTTCCACGCCCCCCCCCCACACACACAGCAGCATTTTAAATATTTAATGCACAGGGAACATGGATTGTAGAAATACATCTTTTCTCAAAACCCAACACAGAAAAATAAGCACTTAAGAAACATCTTAAATGAATTCATTTATAATTAACTAAATGTGTTATTTATACACTGGATGCTTATCGGCTGCTTCGGTTCAGTTTTTTAGTTTATGGAGAAAATGCTGTTCCACCTACACTGGATAAATGCTCTCACATTGTGACTTTTGCCTTATAACTGAGGCAGTTATTGAGCTGCTTCTAAAAAGGAAATAATCCATATAACATTTTATGTTTGTACAATGGGGTAACAAAAGAAGTTGATACAGTAGCACAGTAAATTCTCAGTGGGCAAACTATGACAGCTTTAATAACCCCTTAAACTGCTTTCAAAAATATGTCACAGGGAGAGTTATAGACAAACACACATACACACACACTAAAAAACCCATTTCGCTTGCTTTGAAAAATCTCACTCCTGTTCTGCATTATTATATGGACCACATAATGCAGCAGTGTCCTACACTGAGCTAACAAGAAAAACTAGTCAAACTTGGTGCTGCAAGAACATGTCATCAGATGAGGAACCAATGAAATGCATTATTTTTAGCTTTTACAGTATAAAATATATAAAGCATATTTTTATTGATCCCTGTTTTTCAAACTACTGAACATCAGTGGATCCAAGAGTAAAAATGTAGCTTTTCCAGCAGTAGATTCGTACCTGCATTTTTCCCTTTTAATTTTTAGAATAACTTTTTAAAAGGTGCGCCTATTTAATATACTATACCACTTATATTTTGATAGTTACTGTCACAGTAAAACAGATACAGCACATTGTACTTCATATACACAAAAACTGCATACACACATCAGAAATTATTCATTTTTGGCGCAATAAAATAAACATACGGTAAAGCAATACTGGTTGCCTTTTCTAAGCACTGAAATGTGCATTGAAATGGGCTAAGGCCCATTTTGCACAGGTGTTACAAAATATAATTTAATTCAGTAGGTGACTTAATGCACACTGTAGATAACAAAACCAATGTAATGTCACTGTGGTTGCAACCCCGCCACAAGTTCTGCATACATCAAGTTCTTTACTTTTTAAAAAAAAATTTCACTAGGATTATTTATGCCTTTATCCCTTATGCAGCACTGCAATGGGAGCAAGAATTTTGACCCACACACAAACATTACCTTACTTTTTCCCCAAAATATGTTCGAAGGTCCACATACCCTAACATCAGCACCACCGCCATGACTGTATGCTTCTTTTGTGAAGTCATGGCTCTGTTGATATAATGAAAGGAGGGGAAGGTTTATCAAAGGGGTTATTAAATGTCATGTCAAAGCGGATTCCCACCGCATTTTGCACAATCATCTGATAACATATTTTACACAATAATAATAATATTAACATTACACAACACAATGAAATCACTTCTCTGGACTTAACTGTAAAGATTTTTAATCCAACAAACCTTGTTAATACATTTTTATTTCTCAAATCATAATATATAGTATATACACAATGTAAATAAATATATCAAAAGGACAACAGAGTTTTGGTGAGATTAGCCTGAAGGGCTTGAAAACATGTAGGAGTTCTAAAAATAAAAATGTGTCATGTATAGAGTGAAATGTAGTGTGAAATTCATACAGATATGCCCATCTCCTCGCTACTTACTAGCTATGGTGTGCAATAACCCAGTCTTTAAAAATCTGAATATTATAAATGTGTATGTCATGTAGCCTACTGTACTTTGCCCTACCTTCAGATCTCAACTCACTCACCCTACTGCCAGTGTGACGGCGCCGGTTTGACATTGGGGATGTGCTCTGGCTCTTCCTGCGTCGGTATTCGGGACTGTAGGAACGAGAGCGGGACTTCCTCCGGTGGGAATTGGACCCAGAGCGTGAATGGCTGTAGTGGCGGTTTGAGTGCCGCCTAGAACGAGATCTGAGAACAAGATGCAGTGAATTTTATGGAACAGAAGATGACAGAACTTGAGACAATCAGTGTCAGATAACAGAAGGGAAGTTGACAAAAAAAAAAAAAAGCAACAACATACCTAGATTTTGACTGAGAGCGCGATCTGGACTCAGAGCGTTTGGAGGCCCGGGATGGGCTCGGAGAGCCGGACCTGCTCTCCGACTTGACTCGAGCTGGACTCCCACGATCCGATTTAGATGGGGAGCGTGACCCCTATTGCCACAGCAGCATGTTAACAACCTTCTCTCATAAAAGATCATTTATTTATTTATACAAAAACACTATAAGCAGTCAAATGTGGTAGAAGTCTCACACATAGAGTACACTTGTCTAAAATATACAGCCTATATACTGCGGAAAAAAGGGGTTAGTAATCATGTAATTTCACTAAATGAATCTTTGTGTGACACTATTATTAATCATATATGTAACAAATGTACATGTTCACCTGGACCATTAAAGGGGGAAAAAATAAAAACATGCATCTTTTACGTTACACAAAGGGAGCATGATAGAAAAAAAGACATTTTTAACACAAACAATATATTTACTTAACCTAGGGACACATTCATTCTTCCAGATTCTTTACACGCTACTCCCTTCTCTCAGGGTTTCTATCCTTCTTCATTCTTCTTTTTTCAGTTTTCTCATTTTCTGATTCCGGGTCTGTTTCATTTTAGCCATTACACTGCAAGCGCGTCTATCTGACACCATTCTTCCGGTACATTTCCTCCCTTTCCAGCTCTATGTTCTGTTCTTTAAATGTTTTCATTAGCCTTCTTTTATCTTGAAAATTTTCTTCATCATTCTTGGATAAAACTCTTCAAATCCTTCAGGTTCAATAACCTTAATGAAAAAAGAACATTCAATGAAATTAAGATCAGAGTTTTTAGCAAAGGAGAATATCTTGAATGAAATGAAAAAGGAAAACTGAATGCATTACAGTTACAATGCTGCTTCATTAGGTTTAAATATTCCATAAAGTAAGCAAATGAGCAAAGTCAGAACAATGTAAAATAGTTACAAATAAAAAACTTAGATGACTGTTGTAACAATGCATCAGCCTGATAAACCAGAGAATGAAAGCTGAGAAGGAAGAGTGGCTTAAGACTACCCCGATAATGCTTTAGACAAAAAGCTCAATGTGCCATAGGAGACAACCGTGCTACCGCATTAAATTACAAAAAACGTAGGGGATAACTTGTTCTTATTATCATTAACGAGTGAGTCAGGTGCAATAAATTAAACTGGTAATGCACAAATCCAATTTGCAGACACCAAGGTTAAACACTGGTGCTTTTCAACCCAACGGTGACCAGCTTGCTAGCTACCGTCAGATGAGCCTGCTTGAAGCAGTCTTGCTAGCAGAGCAAGAACCTTTCACATTAAAACGTGTATTATAGATGCTGCCTCTGTTGGCTTGAGGCACTTGTCTGCTTTTCTGAAACTGGTAACGCAAGCCAACAAAGCGTTGCAAGTTATTTAGCGTTAGCACGTATTTCCATTGGCTAGGGGTTAATTCTCCTAACAATGTTCTTTATTGAAAGCCACACGGAAGAGAAATGGGGGGGGGAAAGGGAAGAAAGGAAGGTGTCACTGACATCATTCGACGTAACTACTTACCCGTCCTTCATAGTTTCCTTCCTCAAGGTCACTCATTGCTCGGTATAGCAAATAAAACCGATTATTTTGGCAAAAATAAACAAGTGAAGTTTCACACTACGTATTTTTTCCCCTGGTCGGTCGCTAGAAGATGGCGCGTAAGGTTGCTGGTATGTTTATGAGCTGCAGGATCCCACGTCATCTCCCGTTTCGTCTCCCACGCCCCCTTCAACATAAAACATGGCGAACACACGGAAAACTTTTAATGCTGCCCCACGGTGAACGGTGGAAGGAGAAAGTAAAAGTGCCACACAGCATAAAATGATTTATTCTCAATGAGAGTAAAATTACTCATTTTAGAGAGTGTGCCACATTGTTGCAGCCACAATACAGTCTACAATCATGTAATGTGCAAAAAAAAAAACATTTACATGTTGATGGCTCTAACTGCTTTGGATACGCCCTTAAATTGGAGTCCAGCGCTGTTCTATTTTCTGTCACAGGCCATGACGCAATTTTACTGCTAAACTTGGGATAAGCAAAACCAAAAATCTTACAGGCAAGGAGCTTTCCCTCTTTGAAAACTCCCCTAATATTTATAAAACTGCATTCACTGTCTTGTGAGGCACATCTGTGTCACAACTAAGGGCATATTTTCCCCCCTCATTACATTTAATTTCTAAGAACAGGAAGGTGGTGACTGTGACATGAAACTAGTTTAAATGAGTGAGAATCAATTTTCCATGAGGTTGATT
>VUQI01039240.1:0-28121 GCA_015106735.1 Paratilapia polleni | reverse complement strand
TTGTTTTAAAAATACAAAACAAAAAAAAAAAAATAGAAAAAAAAAAAAAAAAAAAAAAAAAAAAAAAAAAAAAAAAAAAAAAAAAAAAAAAAAATAAAAAAAAAAAAAAAAAAAAAAAAAAAAAAAAAAAAAAAAAAACGTGCTGAAAGACTTGGTACAAAAAAATAAATAAATACCAGCATATGATTGGCCACAGACTAAAGAGGTCCTCTTTCTTCTGAGTTAGCTCAATATTTCTGAGATACATCCCACAACTTAAGTTTCTGGATGTCCAAAAGTATCCCCATTGCTCTTCATTAACCTGATGTTGTTCCATCAGCCATAAATGATGTAAAACGTGGTGTGCTTATTAAAAAAACAAAAACAAATCAATATATCTATCCTTAATGTGGTCGAGCCCTATTAGGGATGTGTGGATGAAGGCGATACGTCCCTGGGTGACTTCCAGGTTTCTCCTGCTTCCCACCTTTCTGCAGGGCAGCGGGAGCAGATGCAAGGAGGCTCCCTGCTGTGTGGGAGCTGTTTGTGGAGGAGGAATTGACCACCAGTTCAATTTTCCCTTCCAGTTTGACCAGCCGTGTCAGAATGTCATCCAGTAACACAGCTATAGTCCTCTTCAGGTCAGCTGTTTGAATATATGACAGAGAAAGAGATGGGGGTGTGCTTGAGAATGCTTTTATTGCAACTATGAGACACAATTTTCATGTAGGAGTTAACAAGTAAAGTTCTGTGTTTAGAAAGTACGGTAATATTGCACAGCATTTCTGAATTCTTTTAAAATGCTTACCATAACCTGCCATGGAGGTTCCTTGTGGCCCACCTGGTGCATTCTGGTTCTCCTCTGTCAGGACTTTGACATATCGCCGGCTGAGCTCCAATATCTGCTCACGCAACTCAGCACTGCTCTGATGGCGAGGCTGCTGCACAGTGTAGCGCAGGAGCATAAGTCCCCATGCCAAGCCGAATGCCAGGAGCAGCACACTCAGCTTCTGAGACATGTTCCTTCGCAAGAGTGCACCCAGCATGGTGCTGTGTTGAAGGGGAAGCAGGCTAGGGATGCCTGGTCTGAGCCTCAAAGCCTTGTCTTGGACGTGGAGATACCAATTATTAAACAATCAGCTTGACAGTGTGTTGATTCCTGCAGGGAAATTTTCTTTTCTGCTGTCCTTATCTACAGAGAGGTCAGAGCTGTCAAAGTTTGCTACATAGCATGCCTAAAACATCCTGTGAGACAGCCTCATGAGAGTAGATGAAGTTCTGAGTAACAGCAGAAGGCAAGAAGTGTAGCCAGTAGTCAGGGGTGTTTGGAAAGGTGCTTTGGTTGCAAGATGTGTAACACCAAATCACCAATGTAGATTGGGTGTTTAGGCAGGGGGTCAGCAGACATGGTTGACTACGCTGAAGAAGACAATAAAAAGAATTAATACAATTAACATAAAGAGAGAAACATGCATAAATTTAAGGATGCAACAATAAATCTGCCAAATCTTGGTATTGACATATCAGTTCATCAGCCAATACGATGGCATTTACAGTCATGCAAAAGGAAAGTTTTGACAGGACTCTATGCAGTCCCGTGAAAAACTAAGTACACCCTTACTGCTTCTACAGGAATTAAGAGGATAAGTAGCAGCCAGGTGCTGCTAATCAAATGCACTTGATAAACTGATCATCAGCAAGTGTAACCACCTCTATAAAAGCAGACGTTTTGGCAGTTTGCTGGTCTGGAGCATTCAGTTGTGCGTGAATACAATGACACAATGGCTTGTTTGGAAGGATTGCCAGGAGAAAGCCTTTTCTCTCTAAAATGAACATGGCTGCACGGCTTAGGTTTGCAAAGCTGAATACATCTGACTATCAACTGTGCTCAGTGCTGAATCAGCTTCCTGGGCCTTTCCAGTTAAAATTGCAGACTGTAGCATAACCTGACAGTCAGCTTCCGGCCATCCTCTCAAATTGGCAACACGCTCAAAAAGTGAGAAAAAAGTATCTGGGTCCTTTTTGTCAAACTTTGGCACTAAACACAAGTTGCGTACCACGTCAAATGTTTTCCGCCTTTACGAGATTGGTCAGACTCATCCAAACACTCAGTGTTAGCATTACCTGATAATTTACCTGCTTTGATTAGGTCTAACTGATACTGCTGCAATTCTAGTTTTTCCTTTTCCAAAAACTGCCTCAGACGTTCCTTTTCTATTCCCAATTTGTCTCCTTCCATTTGCAACAGCAACAGCTCTTTTTGCTGCTCAAAGGACAAAGCAACTGTGGACGTGACCACAGACTGACCAACACCGTCAACTAGACTTTGCAGTTTAGCTAGCAACACACCTTTCTTCACCAAAGCAGTCTTTAACAACTCTTTAGCATCCTATTTTAACGTCTGGCACCATTGTCACGTCATAATGTTCAACGAGTTTCAAAAGTTGCTCCTTGGTACAACAATTCAGAAGTTCCTCTGATAAGGACTGAACAAAGCTATCAACTTTAGCCATAACCACAAGGGCCTTGATGTGCGACACAAATTAGCACTTTCCCACTAACTGGCAACCTAAAAAAAAAAAAATAAACAAAGAAAAACTTACAAAGCTTAAGCCTAGTCTTCATGCAGTTACTTACAGTGGATATTAACGCACTGAAAACCACCAGAGTGAGAAAACCAACTGCAAAATCTGTAAAAATAGCAACCCCCCACTCCCCCCCCGACACATAACTGGTCTAGTCACATTCAATAAACAAGCTATGAGTCCTCCCAAACCTCAGCACTCAGCACATGTAGTGGCCCGACTACCAACTGACATTATAAATTACCAAACCTGAGACCAATTAAACCACAAACCTACTACAAAGACAAGGTTAAAGACATAACTAACTAAAATTAGCCTACAAAACACGTAACACCAAGAGTACTAGTTGCAACCCAACAAAGTAGCACAAACAAGCTTCTTAAATATTTAAAAGACTACCAGACCAAAACATTTGTGCAGACGATCTCCCATTTGTCATAACCCGGCACAAATTACGTGACAAGAAGAGGGAGACCACACACAGTTCAAGGAGGCTGTTAAGTACTTCAATTAAATAAAGTAAAGAAACCAAAAAATAGCGTGAATGGTTGTCAGTGTGCATGCCATATCCGAATGCGTGAAGGTTGAATGAGTAAGCATGTTACCTAAACAAAAACCCAGAGGCTTTGTCAGCCAAGCAACATCCACAGAACACCTGAGCCTGATCTGCTCAGGTCTGCTGCATCCGAAATTGGGTCAGCTCCACCCACCAATTACCCGAAGGAGAAAGACAGGCAGCAGGAAAACAAGGCCAGCCCTGTCACTGTCACACATCTGAGCAAACAACAAGACTCCTGGAACAATGTCCTTTGGACAGACAAGACCAAGGTGGAGATGTTTGACCATAATGCATAGTGCCACATTTGGTGAAAACCAAACATGGCATATCAGCGCAAACACCTCTGACCAACTGTCAAGCACGGTAGTGGAGGGGTAATGATTTGGGCTTGTTTGGCAGTCACACACCTGGGCACCTTGCAGTCACTCTGTAGATAGCTAAAGCTTGGCCAAAATGGGTCATGCAACAGGACAATGATCCCAAGCACAGCAGCAAATCTACAACAGAATGGCTGAAAAAGAAAAGAATCCAGGTGTTGCAATGGTCCAGTCAAAGTCCAGACCTCAACCCGACTGAAATGCTGTAGCGAGACCTTAAGAGAGGTATGCATAAACAAATAATTGCAAACCTCAATGAAGTGAAGCAGTGGGCCAAAAGTCCCCTACAATGATTTTTAGAGACTGACAAAGTCATACTTCAAGTTATTGCTGTTAAAGGTAGGTCTACAAGTTATAGCATCAGGGGGTGTACTTTTTTCACATGACTGTACCGATGTCAGTGGCTGATTTACTTGTTGTGTCAAATCAGTTCAAAAGACTTTAGGCTTTAGACTCTTATGAACAAATAAAAAAAAACAAAAACAGAAAAATCAACATATAAAAAGCAACAAAAGCAAAACAACTTATTTTAAACATTGTAGTGATATAGGCTTAGTGATGCATCTCAACATGCATTTACACATTAATTCTGAGGATTAACTTTAATCCCCCCCCCCATTGTGCAGTGCTGCAATGTCATGACTAACAGAAAAACACATATTTTTCATACAAAAACCCCTGCTGAAGTCTCATTTCTACCCCTCTAAACTAATTTGTATTAGACAATGCTAAGCATTGTGATTTTAATGCAGAATGGCTGGGTATTTCTGGGTGAGTTAATGCAAGACTTTCTACACGCAAACACCACTCCCTGTGCTGGATGAATAATCAAATCTACCTTAACATTATTAGCAAGGAGCTGGTGGCTACATCAATGAGGCTTCCTGAAATATTTAGCCATTATTAGTGACTGATTTTTTTTTTTTTTTCCCCAGCTTCTTTGGGTCAGGATGAACAATAAACGCACTCAACTACAAATCTCTTTCAGCCCTCTTAGCCCAGAAACCTGATTACTAGTTTAGATTTCATGGTACCTACTTTGCAGCTCCAGAGAGGAGATACAGCAACAGACAGTCATAGAGGGCATTCATTCCCTAATCCCACCATAGTACTGACAAATAGCCTGCAAGTGCACTGTGCACATACAAAAGGAAATTAGGCAATTATTTCTCAGTTTTCAGAACTTTGTCACCAATTCACTCCCTGCAATCTCTCTTGGGTGAGCGAGTGTCATTTCCTTTTGAGGTTGGAGAGAAGATAGTGATTGAGCAGATAAATTATGAAAAGCTAGGTAACACAATCTGTTAAGTGATGCTTCTCATACACACAAACATGTCCTTTCTGTGACCTGGGCAAAACTAGGCATCAGCAGATAAGAACTCAGAAGGAAAGAGAAAGCATGGTGCAAAGACAAAGTAACAGAAGCAGTGAACATTCTGACTGTTACATTTGTCAGACAAGATGGAAAAAGCTAGAGATTCAATAAGTAGCTGCAAAGTGCTTTACATTAATCAACATTAAAAGTTTATGATCCTGATTGTAAAATCACTTGTTGAAACTAAAAAACAAAAACAAAAAAACAATTTAAAACAGAAAACCAAGCTGACAGACAACTCTGCATGACACATAAGGATCTTATATACAATCAAAGATGGTAATATTTCAGGTTCCCTGTTGCAAATAACCATGCCAGCCCCATGAGTGCACTTAAGTTCAAATATATTTTTTTTTAGCCTTTTTATTTTACAATTCAGACACTGTCATGGCCTGACTATTGTCAGCTTCAGACAACTTCCACTTTCCACCTGTTTAGAGGTCTGTTTAAATTCAGCGTGCCAAATGGGGCGAATGGCTGTGTCAATGGACACCTTATCAGCCAAAATACCTACCGTACAAGTTACATATTGACCAAAGCAGCTGTCACATGTCATGTCACATGTGAACAGCTGTCAGGCTCAACGACTTTTAATCTGCCGAACTGTCCAAAATCAAATAAAAAATGAAATGTTAGCAGTGTCAGGGTGGAGAAGCTAAAAAGCCTAAAAAGTGTAAAGACTGAGGCAATGTGCATCATATCCGCTGCTGCCTGAAAACGCACCAACTTATTGAACTTGTAGCAATGAAAATATGAAATAAATATTTGAAAAGTAAATTATCCAACGCAGCACTGAAAATGAATACAAACGAAAGATTCACTCGTTTTGGATAGTTGTTTTTGGGACTTTTTCCACATATGTTTTCTAATGAGTAGTCAACGGCCACTGAAGCAGTTCACTAATATTTCACGTTAGCCCGAAATTTCTGCTCGCTAGTACCACGACCCTACCGTCAACAAGAAGTCCCAACCCTTCAAAAACCATATTTCAACCCACCGTGTTATCTGAGAAGCTATCTTGAACTGAAGCGGAAATTTACAGGCTGCAGAGAAGCAGTGACGAGGCGACGGTACGCTCCAGCAGCTACCGGTGGCTGACACTGAATGATGCTTGCTGTTTGGCAACCCGGGGCGGTTGTTGTGTTGTGAATAGCCCGTCGTCTCCGTTAACAAAAAGTTAGCTACCGAACTTCGTGTGGAGGTGTCTTTTCAGTCTGAAAGTCATTTCAGCGTCTTCCGACACAGTCTCCAAAACCGACGAGGTCCTTGTGTGCAAAAGTCGGCAGCTAAATTCCAAGCATGCAACTGCGCTGAATGTCATGGTTCCAGTGAACGTCTTTCGGCGTACGTCAGTGCTATTGAATTATGGGAAATGTATTCATACACTACTTATCATGGTGTATTGCCTCTAACCTAATATTTTAAATAACTCTTGGCGTTTGGCTAGGAAATTAAGACGAACCTTTAAGTTATAATCTTTTTTTTTTTTTTTTAAAGTAAAGAAAAAATATTTCATATGGCAGTAGTGTAGAGTTGATGGTGATAGCTTTTATTATTTTGTGTGTGGTAGTTCACTTTGCGCCCATTAGAGGGACGTCTAAAACCATCATCTCCATGGCAATTTTAAAACTGGTGGTAAACACAAAGAGTAGCTGCTGTGCAAAGACAACAAGCTCACAGCTACAAGTTTAAGATTTCTGACAACATGGAAAGAATATGTCTCGATAAATCAGCTCTAAAGGCGGTGGATGACTATTGGGAGTACAGAAGGTTTGTTTCAACGGTACTATGAGCCTAACTGGCTTTAGCCAGTCTCTCGAGGGTTTTCCATACATTTTGCAAGCATTAGTCACTATCATGTGACATCTTATGCTATGTTAACATGACAGTCCTGTTATTACAAGTAGATAGGCTTGGATTATAGGTAACCTGTCGTGAAAACGAGGATATATATATATATATATATATATATATAATTATTTTATTGGTTTTGTTTGTCTTTTCAAGGATTGTTGGTGATGATGATGGAGAAAAGCCCTTCACTCTAGAGCAATATGAAGAGTACAAGAGGAAGGTGCTGCCTCAACGACTGAAAAACCGATTGTATGTGAGCTATGGAGTGCCGGGGGATATTGACTGTAAGCTGATTGGCCCAGAGACACAGTGCTTCTGTGCACATAGGTAGCACATTCCTCTATAATACACAAAATCTCACACCCTTCTCTCTTACACATACTCAGTAATGTAATATTGTCCAGGTACAAGCAGCATAAGACAGACTGGGAAGTGGTTCCCTCAGAGCGACCCCTGGCCCTGCCATGCCAAGTCAGGGGATGTCACTGTCCTGCCTACGATTATGTTCCTAGGCTTGGACCAAACCCTGTGCGCTGCAGGTGTAAACACTTACCTTGGGATCACAGTGAAGCCACTGGCCACTTGTGCAAGATGTGTGAGTCTGAAATTACTACATTTTAAAAATTGTAATAGAAGTTTACTCCACTCAAAATGAACTCTAGCACCCACGTGCACTCTTGTTTGGATACAGATTTCACAACCCTGTTTCCTAATAATTTATTTTTCAGGCAGTTCCTGTACTGGGTTCCAGAGTCCCTACACCTGTGGGTGTGGCCAGCCCAGCTCTGCCCACCAGACCCTGGTGAGTCACCTCAAACATCAAACATATTTTCTTGGCATAAAAGAAACTGATGCTGGATCTAGATTTCCATTACTGGTACAATTTATCCACAAATATAAAGTTGCATGCTTAATTTCATACATAATTTCAAATTAAACTTTATTGTGTTTGTCCTATCTTCTTGGCAGGTTGAGACAAAACTAGAAAGGGAGGCACGGGGTCAGCCTGTAGGCAGGGATGTCCCTTATGCTGCCATGGGTGGGCTGACAGGGTTCAGCTCCTTGCTTGATGGTTACCTGGCTTTGGAAATCAGTGGCTCAGGTAACAAATTCTGGAGCTTGCATATAACTTTTTTTTTTCTTTCAGCAAAGGGAAGCAAAAGTAGAGATCTATTTTAAACTTGTGTACTTGTACACATGTGTGCTTTGGGAGAGGAACTCTGCTCTCTGACTGGTGAATGTGGATCACCCCATGCACTTGTAGTCATGTGAAGCAACATCAGCTCCCTATAAGCACGAATACCATTCGAGGCATTTTTCATCTTTCACTCTTCGAATTATAGACTGAGTGATTTGGTCCAGCCTTTGCTAGGAGGTGTGTGGATGCAATCTGCTGAATGTAAAGATAGTTCCATTAAGACACATGGGAGGGCAGCAAAGAGCAGCACAGTGTCAGTGTTGAAATGAAGAAATCTGCAGAGCATGGATTTGTTCAGGTTAAAAGTGTACAGTAAAGATTGTGTGTGGTTTACCACCTGGATTTGTCTCAGACTACATTCGGAGTAGAGCTGTGTGGACCAAAAATATATGCCTTTCATTTTGCGGAGAGATTGATAGTGTTCTTTTAAATTCAATATATTATGTAAAAAGTTTGCAGATTTTCTCAAACTATATGCCGTGGACTGATTACTCCATAATTTTGCATATATTTTGCAATGGAGCGTACTCTCACACATGATTTCCATGATCTGTATCTTTTTTAGATCACGACAGAAGTGAAGGCTGCCAGCAGAGTTGCTCAGCATTAAGGACCAACCAAACATCAGCTAAACCATCAAGCTTTGTTCTCTATACAAGAGAGACCAATAAAAAATAAAATGCAACATTCTCCTCAGGGTACATCTGTCTGTGTGTATCTATTGGATAACGAATATCCAATTATTAATACAGACAGTTCGGTCCATATGTATTTAATAATAAAAAAAATAATAATAATAATAATAAATTTTATATGTTGATGCCTTTCAAAACACTCAAGGTCACCTTACAACACATTAACAACAAGAGCAATATTAAAAGATTTAAAATCCAGGAATAATATGAATGTAAGACTTGTAAAACATGATGGTTATAGTTGATATGTATGCTGATGTGAACAGATGGGTTTTGAGCTGTGATTTGAATTGTGTCATACAGTCTAGCTGACGAAGGTGAAGTGGTAATAAGTTCCAAAGACTAATTATGAAAATTGTGTCTATTTGGACAGTGACACAATTATGTAATTTTTTTGGATTTTGAATAAAACAACTGAGATGGGATTGAAGTGCAGACTTCCAGCTTTAATTCAACAAAAGTGTTGCATTAATTGTTTAAGAATTACAGCCTTTTTTTATACACAGTCCCCCGTTTTCAGAGATGTAATTGGACAAACCAATATAATTTTAAATATAAGGATTGTTTGCAATACTTGGAAAAAATCCTTTACAGCCTGAAGCCTAGAAATCATGGACATCACCAAATGCTGTGTTTCCTCCCTTGAGATACTCTGCTAGGCCTTTACTGCAGCAGCCTTCAGTTGCTTTTTGTTTGTGGGTCTCTCTACCTTCAGTTTGCTCTTCAGTAACTGAAAAGCTGCTCTGTTGGGTTGAAATCAGGTGACTGACTTGTGCATTGAAGAATATCCCATTTGTTTGCCTTGAGAAACTCTTGGGTTGCTTTTGCAGCATCCTTTGGGTCATTATCCATTTGCACTGTGGAGTGCTGTCCAATCAGTTTTGTAGCATTTGTCTGACTCTCAGCAGAGAGTACAGCCCTGTGCACTTCAGAATTCATCCTGCTACTTCTATCAGGAGTCACATCATCAATAAACACTTGTGACCCGGTTCCACTGGCGGTCATACATGCCCATGCCATAACACTGTCTCCACCATGTTTGACAGATGATGTGGTATGCTTTTGATCATGAGCTGTTTCTCTCCTTCTCCATATTTTCCTCGTCCCATCATTCTGGTACAAGTTACTCTTGGTTTCATCTGTCCAAAGATTTTTTTTCCAGATCTGTGCAGGCTCTTTTCGATGTTTTCTAGCAAAGTCTAATCTGGCCTTCTTGTTCTTGAGTGTAACCTGTGATTTGCACCTTGCTGTAAACTCTCTGTATTTACATTCATGAAGGTGTCTCTTGATTGTAGTCTCTCTTTGAGAGTGATCTTGACTTGGTTAGATGTTGTGAAGTGTTTTTCTTAACCATGGAAATAATTCTATCACCATACACTTTAGTTGTCTTCTGTGGTCTTTCAGGCCTTTTGGTGTTGTTGAACTGGCCAGTGCATTCATTCTTATCAAGAATGTATCAGATTGTTGATTTGACCGCTCCAAAAATTTTGCTGTCTCTCTGATAGGTTTATTTTGGTTTTGCAGCCTAATGATGGCCTCCCTCACTTGCATTGACATCTCTTAGGAACTCATATTGAGAGTTCCAGTGAAAAGCTACCAAATGCAAGTTCAACACTTGGAACGAACTCCAGATCTTTTTTTTTTTTGCTTCATTTGTCATAAAATAATGGGGAACAGGCCTCAGCTGGCCATGAAACTGCTTTTCAGTACATTATCCAATTATTGTTAAGCCTCTGAAAATGGGGGACTATGTATAAAAATGGCTGTAATTCCTAAATAGTTAATGCAATACTTTTGTTACACCACGTGAATTAATTGCACTTCAATCGTGTCTTGATTGTTTGAATGAAAATCCATTGTGGTGGTGCACAGAGGCAAAACTACAAAAAAAAAGTGACATCGTCCAAAAATTTATGGACCTAACTGTATCTGTAAGTCTTTTCCAAAGTTTAAGAACAGGCAGCTTGGTTCACAGTGAAATTATTTCAGTTTTCACAGAAGAATATGTCTTTGTCAGTGTCGTGACAAAGTGATATAATCAGCTGTCAGCAAAAAATGTGACTAAATCCCACCATACAACAAAACAATTACTGCTGAGTGGGGGAGCCACTGGCAGCATTATTATGATGATCCAGATTTTGACACACTGTTTTTGTGAACCTTAGAGAGGATGAAACAATACTTTATCAAGTAGATGTTATCTGTTTTATAATGCTGTTTGTGCTGCCATGTAAGCTATAAAGATGCATAAGCCAAAGTCCTTTTTATATTATGTCTCTGCGTAAACTGACAAGTGTATCTATGGTGGTGAAAGTTAAGATATGTCCAGGGAGTGTGTGACCCAGGCTTTTGTAGCTACCATTTGCAGATGTCACTTAAACGCATCATGTGCACGTGTTCATGAAGTTACTGTTCTGAAAAGAGGACACTTATAAGGATATGGTCGATGAATGTGTGTGTGTTTGTGCCTCTTCAAGATGTAGCAGATTGTAGGTTGCAGATTTTTTTTTTTCCCCCAGAGTTAATCAAATGTAAATTTCAGTTTCAGTTTTTGTTTCCAACGATTATTAAAACAAGATAATCAAGATAAAATGATTATTGGGCCACATTCTGTTTTGTAGTAATTCTCTCATTTTGCTTTTCATTTGTGCATCCCCTTCCATTGTTTTTGCTCCAAACTCACTCCCTGCCAGGCTTTGGAAGGTTTAGTTCAGTTCAAATTAATTTAATTAGTTGAATTATATTTAAAGCTAATTAGAATGAAATTAATTAAAAAGACAAGCTTCCTTTTTTAAATATATAAAACTACAATTTTCCCAAGGTCTGTGTGTAACCGTGTTAAATAATCATGATCTCAGCAGTGGGCAAAATAACTGTTATTATGTTTTTTTGCCATAATCAAGCAGCCCTAGCAGGTTTCTCAAGAACCACTCATCAACTACATGAGTGAGTGACTGAAGCCATTTGTAACAGGAAACCAAAGACGAAAATACACTAGGAAGCCTAAATTAAAGCCTGCCCAACCATTTAAGTTTTAGACAATCACAGTGATAACATTTCTTAAAAGTCAGAACCTTTTGACCCCCTGTCATTTTTTCACACCACTTTAAAGGTCTATTTGAGAATTCCATCCATCCAGTTCAGGGTTGTGGGGTAGGCTGCAGCCTATCCCAGCTGTCATAGGGCGAAAGGTGGGGTACACCCAGGACAGGTTGCCAGTCTATTACAGGGCCAGCATGTTGAGACACACAACCATCCATGTTCACGTTCACACCTAGGGCCACTTTGGGATCACCAATTAACCTAACATGCATATTTTTGGACTGTGGGAGGAAGTCGGAGTACCTGGAGAGAACCCACACAGGCACACGCAAAGTCCACAGAGAAAGATTTAGATTAGGGCTGAGGTCTGGCACTTAGTTTTTATGGTTAAACTTACAAAAAGAGACTTGGGAATGCCTTATTGTCAATGAATGTTTTCACAATGATATACAAACATATGTGCATATGTGTGCTCCTCCCTACGCACAGAGTGGAGCAGGCAGCAGTCACTTGATGGGAAACACTCATAACAGAGAGGAGTTTTTAGGCAAAATATGAGAACCGGTCATCTAAATGACCTCAAACTTGGCTTTACACTTACTTGTATAATCAGCAATACATGTGCCAAGTATGAAACAGATGGGGCAGAAAAGACGGACAGACAGAGATTTCTCGAATTATTAGTAATATATCAGCAAATTCAGAATTTGCTATTTTAAAAATATATTTTTTGTGTAACTGTAATTATGTATCATAGTGATCTATACTGTTAAATTCCTAAAATCCTTATGGCAGTTAATAGTCAAACTAATCTTTAGTCACTATTATTCATTGCAGCTTTCTACTATACCATAATATTTCCCTCTTGATACATGCTCCATAAAATGGTCAGTTCACACATGACAGATGTTTTCTTATTGAGAAAAAGCCACCCACTCAACACGTCACTAAAATAACACCAGAACCACAGAGCTACATGCTCACTGATGAGCGCAGTTTTTAATTTGCAGATAGATGTACTGTCTCCGATTGATTAATCCCATTCCTCACGGTAGATCAGCAGTGATGAGAGTTGATTTAATCCATCCAGTGAATGGAGATAGAAGCGGGTTATATATTCTCCTTTGGCGGCCCACTTTCAAACATCTTTAACTAAGAAACACAATTAACGAGGCTCCAAATGAGGATTTACTCCCACTCAGATGTTCCCGCTATGATGATGGCAAGTCAAACTGGATCAGCATCCACATTGGTGCTGGCCAGTGAATTTCAAGTCACCTGTGTTGTAATGGTGGTATTACCTGAGGGAACATGGTGTGTGTGTGTGTGTGTGTGTCTTAGTGAGCTGAGCAGGTGGTCCAGAGGGAAAGGACGTTGGTCTATGCTTGAAGGACGACATGGATGCACCTGGGTCTCAGCAGGCAAGTGTTTAAAAGGAACCAAGAGGAAGGCAACTACATTTGAAAGCTGACACTTCAGATTCAGTGTGTATCTACAACATCCATGCTATCAGGCTGCCACAAGATAAAGCATGCAAGTAACCAATCACAGCTGCATACGCACTTAAAAATATTAATCATGTTTCCCCTTTGCTACTTAGAAAGAGACTCAAGCATTCTTAGAAAAACTTAACCTATTTCCACTGTTTTGATGTTTTTCCTCCCAGAGTGGGATGGGGTGAGAGACAGAGAGAGAAAGAGTGAAAAACCTATTAATTTAAGAGGTAAAGGCCTGACGAATTAGTCTGGCACAATTACAATTTAGTGTAATTGCCTTTCCATAGCAACCCTTTTAAGGAGGCTACAGGTAATTTAGTTCAGCAACTGGTTGAAGGGAATAACTACTACACTTCACTTATCCCCATGGAAACCACGCCCAGGTTGACTGACAGATTCAACGCAACAAATCAAGAGACAGGAACGGAAGATTAAATTGGCAATCACTGCACAAGAAGACACTTAATTACCCCAGTGACAGTTAGGGTAAGCAAAGACTGAATTAACTGGAGGCAAATAACACTTCCTGTAATTTCCCCGCAGACAGAGGGGTAACAAAAACTCACACAGAGGCAACAGAGAAACACAACAGACAGGTTCTGACAAATCACTTTAAACACTTACATGCTCAGCCAGATATTAGGGAAAACACACCTTTGGAGAGAATTTCCAAAATGCATCAAAGAGGTCCAAGGACCTCCATTATAGCCACTTTACTGAGGGTATAAAATGGTACTGTGCAAAAGATGTGGGCAATTAAATTAATGTGACAACGTTTTTCAAATTAATGCAATGGATAGTTGTTACTTATCAACTTGCTTCATAGAAAGTTCATGATCTGAGGCTGGTCAGACTCTAAAGGTCTAATCATTTAACATGTCGAAAACTTTCGTTGAGTGACGGAGGTGACAAGCGAGGGATAGATCTGGCTGAGAAACTGGGGGGAAATGCACACTTATACATTAGCATCTTGTCAATCATAAAGTAGCCATGCCCTGTTTTATTATCTGTTTAACTTTACATAGGACCATAGTTTACTAAATGAATATCACATCATGTTGTGGAAGACTTTTAAGTAGAGATTGAGATCATAAACTCATTAGTACATTGCTTACTGTGGTCACAAATCAAGTGAGAAGTAGGGTCACTTTTTCATGCTTCTATATAACCAGAGCAGTTGCCCCCTGCTAGCCGTAAGTAAAAATTAAAGCATTTAAAGCATTTCCACAATGTCTTGCTGCATGCTCAATCATCCAGGTAAGGAAATCCCAGAAGGTTGATTCTGAAATGCCAGAAAGAATCAGCTTTCTGTGGCAGTGGGAGGAATCCAGAGAGAACCCACACACCGATGGCACAGGGAGAACAAGCAAACTCCACACAGAAACGCCCCAGCCGGCCACCCAGGAGCTTCTTGCTGTGAGGCTAACCACCACACCACTGTGCCAGTGGATGCTAAGTAGAGCCAAGTAGATGCTAATGGTGCTCCGTATCTAGTGAATGTGTGAAAACCTGCCCATAACAACTTCAAAAGTCAATGAAAATGTCAATATTATAGCTATTTGCAGGTGCCAATATACACATTTGCTATTGCAGGCAGTTTTTTTTTTTAAACTTCAGCTTAAAGAATAATCATAAATATTATGGAATGGATATACTGTCCCATAATGTGAGGGTGTATTTTTAGAGTCTAATTTAATGTTGACTATATACTAGAGGTCACAAACATACTGTTAATATAATAATATTAATAATAGTTTGCATGGATTAATTGACTTTTGTTTAGTTTACTTACTTAGCTATTCATTAATAAATTGATCACTAAATTATGTTCAAACATCTTCACCCCAAGATTTTTCACAGTTTCAGACCCTTCTTTTTCCAATTATTCTCTCCTGATTGTTGGAAGAATCTGAAGAGCCTGTTTTCTGTTCAAGACAGTTCTTACTTGAACAAAATTCTAAGAGGAATAAAAAAAAAACAATCAGAATTTCCTGAATCTAAAGCATAAACACACTGGAAGTGTGTGTGCTGTCTCTCTTTTGTGGTAGAAACAGTGGGAAACTGACTTCGTAGATGCTGTGCTTCGATCCCCTCCTGTGTCGACACTCGGGAGGAGGATGGAGAGTGAGGTGAGAGGAATGGATTTTGCTTTTTCATAAGGCACTGTGATAACAGACACAAAGGGATATTGTATAGCTAATAATTGTATGACTAGAAAAAGTGTGTTTAAACACAAGCAGCTACACACACACATTCATAAATATGCAAACATTAATGGAATGCATATGACTTTAAACAAATATGCGACATAGCCTGTGACAGAGAGGAATTAGTGTTAATATTGTGTGGGTTGGTGTTATTAATTCCACCTAGCAATAAGGCTGTGATATAAAAGCTGTAAGTCAAAAATAAAAGATGTTAGGGTTTCCACAATAATATATTGCTATAAATGAGTTATTCCGTAAGCAATATATTATAACAGCAGCCCCAAAAGACAAAAGATCTAAAAGATAATATGGATCCTATCTGTCAAGGCTGGGGACGGCCTGAGGTTTGTTGTTGTCTCATCTGTTCCCTTGGATCAAAAGGAGTTGGTGTCAAACCCAAAGAGAGTTGTGATATTTAATACCACAAAAACCGCAGCCTTTATCTTAAAAGCTAAATTATACACACACACACACATACACACACACACACTCACAAAAAGATTTGTTTTTATCAGTGAAATGTAGGCTACATGCAGGCTGTCACATCTTTGAAAATTTAAATAACTAAAATACATTAATATTTTAAAAGCTTAATAAAGAAGAAAGTACACAGAAAATCAGTTTAAATTTTAGAAAATGTGCTCTTTATCCTCATTTTCTTATGCTAAAGTCTTACCATCTTCACATCTGTCTGTTAAATATAAGGTTATGTAGTAGTTGGTTAGCTTAGCATAAAAACTAGGACCACTGGAACTAATTTGACACTCCAAATATTTGCCTATAAGTTTATCAATGAATGTATTTCACTTGCAAAGTCTTTTTCCACTACCTTATTGGTGTGAATCTGACTTATTGATATTTTTTAATCACCTTAAATAACCAATGCAACAACTGTATTAAGTGTTAGCTGTAAACTGGCTAGCAACAAGTGCACTGACACTTTCTCTGGTACTGTGCCTGTGTGTTTTGTTCAGCTCAACCTCTGTACGTGCAGTAAAACGCTCTTTAATTAAACAAACAATATATAATGGGTTAATTAGTGAGCTTTAGTGGATTTGTTGCCTTTGTATGGAGACTAAGCTAAGCTAACCAGCCTAGCTTTACATGGATTTACATTTAATAGACAGCGGGTGTCAATCTTCTTATTTAAGAAGCAAAGAAATAAAAAAAGTGTATTTCCCACAGGAGTTCATTTTAAAACACATTACACTTTGGCCATTATATGAGGTCAAAACATTTAGCATAGATAAAAGTAATATCACCCTTGTCTCACGACTTAGCCCAATTTTAAGCCTCTTAAATGTAGTACAATTATGGATCATTAATCCTAAGCATTAATAAATTATGCAAGAAACTGCACTTACAACTTAAACCTCATTATAGTTATTTTTAATTATAATATTGCACTTGTTATAAAAAAATATTCCACTGCTTCAGTGTGAATGTGTAACATCTGTATTCACAGTAGCCTAACCATGCATTATGCTACCCTACTAATAACATTAAATCTGGAGATGCTTTTAATGTACAAAATAAGTATCTGGGCACAGTCAATGGCTGATTGACAGTGAATGTAAAAGTCATGAATGCAGCACATTCTTGATGCTTTCAAATGCTTACTAATGCATTGTTTACCCACTATTACCAGACTTCTACTCTATGGTATCTAATAAGTTAGTAATATATTTTAACATATATTTAGAACTACAGTATTATAAATGGATGGAAAAGTACTGTCAATGTATTCAGCAGATATATTAATATGTTAAATGGACATGATTTGGGAATTGTGACATCATTAATTTGTGCTGCGTGTCTTGTGTTTAAATATAGTAATTTCCTGTAAAAAGAATGCATTTTAGTAGTTGTTGAAGCAAAGTTCATCTTATTGCAAGAAATGCCCCCAGATTAAAACCTAAAAATGACTCAGATAAATTCTGTTTAATATGACAACAGACATAACAGTGATGCACACAGACTGCTGTGGCCTTACATAGGTCGCAACAGTTATTAAACTAAAGTTTAAGGTGCTTTGACGTGTTACAGGTTTCATCAGGTTTCCTAATATAAAGGCTCAGGACTCCCACCTGCACACCTGAGCCGAACCAACCCGTCACAGCTAGGTAGTGTGACCTTCTGTTCGTCTGTCTATCAAAAGCCCTTATATGATGTTTCTCTTGACGTGACATTTGTACCGCTTTCACCCCAGAACCAGATGAGGCACATTTACAAACACACATAAGGATACAGACATGCACTCACACAGATCAGAAGAGACAGCAAGGAACACTAACAGGTAAATTAAAATACTGAAAGCAGTTTGACTCTTAAAGCAGTGTGTATAATAAGGACAATAAGAAATGAATAAACAGAAGCAGAAATGAATGTCTCCTCGTGGAGGGGTTGTCAGTATTGTATTTTCTGTGATCTGAAAGTAGAGAAAAGCTTAAGTTTCTTTGAGATGTTACATAATTGCTCACAAAGACTGTCAGTTAATGTCAAAGCCATGACAAAGGAGAAAAATTTCAGCATGTGCTTCTCTGAAGTTTATTAGCTATCAGCAGAAATGATACTTCATGGTAGTAGTCCAGTTCTATATAGACTTCTGTTAAATTCATTTATGTAAGATAATCAGCATTATAATGAAGCACAGCGATACAAACAACAATCAAATGTTGCTGAACTTGCCAATCCTGTGCTTTGGTTTATTTAATCAATGACAAACATGCCACAATCCTCTGAAATGAACCTTATATTTAGACCTCAATTCACCTTCAGTTTGCAGCCCATGTAGCTAAACCGGGGACTGCCGGTGCCCTATCTAAGTAATAGTAGTGTTTGCTTACCACAAGTCACCATTGCACAATAGTGTAGTCAAAAGCAGCAATTTAGATGTCAGAGTTGTATGTAAAAATGGTGTTATAGCCAAAGAAAGCACAAAGCTGCACGGGATTAGGCCTGTTTGCATGCAACTGCCTGACAGAGAAGACACATGCAGCCTGCTTGTCACTATTTCCTTTTACACTTGTGCACACTGTAAATTTGAAAAGTGTGATTCACAGCAGCCGAAAATTGCAGGCCTTTTCATCTCTACAAATCTTGGGAGAGAACTTATTGTACAAACCTGGAGGCTGATGAGAGGAGGAGAAAACAAATTTGCATTTAAACTGCGTGCTCTCTAAAGGAGTCGGTCTCCACAGAGCTGATTTCTAATAACCCCAACTCTTCATTAAATTATTTTATGCAGCAGTTACCTTAAAGGTGCTGCATCGATACGTCATTGTTAAATTAATTGCGGGTATTTTAATTTGTCTAATTAGCGTACATAACCGGGACTGCATTGAACTGGTTGGTAGCTATCTTTCTAATAGCACTGATATTATTAGTGCTAATGCTAATCGAAATTAATGATCGCATTTCCCCTGAACCCTCTTAGCCCTGTCATGTTATCATTTTTCTCCCCCTGAGTTTGAATAACGGTGCCCTCGTCCTCTTCCTCTTTCGTGATGTACAGAAATCCAGCAGATCTGGACCTGGTTGTCAGAGCTATTTTAATTATAGATCATGAAGTAAATATTTAATGAACAGAACACTGGATGAGACTGTTATAACCCCAAGCATAGATTGATCCACTGTATTTTCAGTGAGAATTAAGATGCAAATAAGCAAAGATGTCAGTGGGAAAATATCTCCTAACTGCATACTTGTTGATTATGTATTATTATTATAAAATGATAAGTTTGGTGGTTAACAAATCCCATGAAAAGAAAAAAACAATGTGTTCATCAAACTCTCAATAGTTTTCATATAAATAAACTCAGTTGCACTCATCTCTAAAAACATTCAGTAATTAATGATGTAAGTCTTTAAAAGCCATTCACAAATACATTTTTAAGATAGCTAGATAAATCCCCCAAACAGCTAGGCACTGCAGTTAGAAAACATTACTCAAACAGGAGTCATTTGTTGGGGAATATTTTTACCTGGGCATTAATAAATACTTTTGGCTAAAATGGTTATTTCTACAGCAACAATCTATGTGAAATTGGCTCTAAAAAAAGAAAAAAGAAAAAAACACCATTCCTGCATTCATGGAGATAAAGCAGCATGCCACATAGTGCAGCACAGATTTGTTTACAGTAAAAAAGAATGCCAAATAAAACAGTAATTTACACTGACACCCTTTTCACCCATCAAACGTTCCGAGTGTGAATTGTATTGTAAATTTTCTCAAAATTAATATATGTGATTCACTTAAACTGCACTGTTTTCTTTATTACCTTCCCATTAAGGTTTCAATCAAGCAACAGAAGGGACTTCTTCATGAAGTGGTGTGCTTCCATATTCATGATTTGTTATATTTTCCCAGAGTTTATCTGCTATGTTTCTCTTTCTGTATGTCTAAAGGTTCTTTGGCTCTTGCTTGTAAGGATGCATGCTGTTTCAAAAGCTCAAATGCATCCCTAAAGACACCAATTTGACTCTGTGTGTCTCCTAATCCTGTCATGGTCCTGGGGTTTCGGACCCAGCGTTTTGTGTTTTTTGGACTTCTAAATTCTATTGATTATTAATTATCTTCAGTGTGATTCTTAGTTTGCTTATTGTGTGTTCAGCTTGTGTTTATAATATTGCTTTCTTTCAGTTTTCCCTGCCTTTCTTGTGTTCCCCATGTATAAGTTTAATCTCTGTAACCCTGTTTGTGTTCCCTGTTTAGTTACTTTCTGTATTATTTTGATAGTCGTGTGTCCGTGTGCTTTGTTCTTAATTTCCTGTTTTATTTTGGTTATTGTTTTCCTCTGTGTCTTGTGTTAGGTTTTACTTCCTTTGCCTCGTTTTCCCAATGAGTTTCAGGTGTTCTGCCACCTGTTACCTCTCCCCTCCTTACCTGGTGTGTATTTATTGTCTGAGTCTCCCTTTGTCCCTTGTTGTGTTCTTACTGTTTCCCTGCCTGCCAGTACCTTTGTGTGTTTTCCCAGGCTTTCTGTCACTTTGCATTTTGGACTGTATATCTGGACTTCCAGCCATAATAAAGGCTTGCCTTTTGTTTTTTGAATTCTGCCTCTGTGGTCTGCGTTTGGGTCCAACCTGCAACACTACAAACCATGACAAATCCACTGTCTGACAGGCATATTTAGTTTGGGATTCATCCACTACCTCAAAGGAACTCCTTTGGGTTAACATTTGAGGCCTGCATAGGTTATCATGAGAAGCTGAAGAACATTTTTGAGTTTGTAGATAATGCTCTCAGAAACAGTGGTACACTAAAAGTACACAATCTACATGAATGCTCCCCCTCGGGCTAATGATCAAGTTAAATATACATTCCTTTTTAAGGGCCAAAAGAGACTTGAAAAGTGCTATACAAATGCCAGTCCTTTCCTGAATTAATTAAAAAAATAAATTAATAAAAACCTATGTACCTAATTTTGCACTTTTTTTTTTTTAAAGAAGTCAATTATTACATTGTTATATTAAGGTACAAAATTTTCACCAGAGGTTCAAGACTGTTCTCTGTAAAGTGCAAACCACAGGGGTACAACAGCAGTACCTTAGAGGGTACCACCCCAGTAACTAGCCGTTTTACCCCTAAAGGTACAATAAGGTACTTTATTTTCTCAGGGTTCCCATGCTTAGCACTCACAGCAGACGTCCATGGACTGATCTTGTTTAGGCAAGTCCTGACCATATCATCATATAGAAATGTACTTGGTGGTCATTCAGTTCACCACTTTGGTCTAAAGTATTTTAGAGTTTTCTCTAAAATACTGTAGCATATGTTATCTAAACATTTTCTGGATGGATTGGCAAAACTTTTTCATAGACATGTACGGATCCCAGAAGACAAATCTTTACTTACCAAGGTGATGCCCTGGCTTTTCCTTTAGTACCACCGTTAGTGTGACATTTGTGGTTTTTGAAATGTTTTAGTCCCTTTGACACTTTATCTAGTGCCATCAACAGGTCAAAAACTTAAAAGCCCCCCTTTTTCATTTGACCTCTCAACTTTGTCTGCGTGCTTTATACATCTGCTCCACTCACACATGTCAGACACCTACGTGTACGTGCAAGCCTTTTCCTTGAAAATGCTGTTACACCTGATGAAGTGCTCTCTTAGTGTGCATGTATCCCCTGAAGAGGACTAAAAGTTCTCATTCCTGCCTGCGATCATGATGATTTGGTCATGACTTTGTGCTCCACACTCTCTCACTTGTGCCTCATCCCTCATCTCCCCTCTTAGCATCCTGTGTCATACAAAAAGCTCTTAACACATCCTCTGCACAACTTAAAAAGCAGCACTGCTGAAGAATACTGATTTTGACAGATTATACGGCTGCGGGCTGGTATACAAAAGGATTATGAATGGGAGGTAAATGAAGCACTTGGTGATACAGATTCATTTGAAGTGCTATTTGGGTTTTCTTATTAAGTGGGTTTCTTGGAGATTGGGCTCTTCTTTGGCTGACGTGTCTCGATATTCACATTTAGGGCTTTTGTTCACGTTGAGAGTCAGTCTCTCTTTGCATCTGATGGAATGAACTGCAAAATGAAATTAGTGGACTGATTCAGTCAAACAGCATTCATGCACATGTGAGTCGGTTTGAGATCTTTTTATTCCAGATCAACCGAGGGCGTCATCACAGGAGCTTCTTTTGGTGAGGAGGCCTTCTATAGAGGATTCATTTGAAGTTCGCCCACAGTGTTGCATTACTACCACTCCTTTGTGACTTCAAATGGGATTATTGATCTCATTATGTAGAAGAATCACTACTTGATTGTGAAATTATTTATTACCTTCTTCCTCCATAGAGAGGCTGACATGTGTATCAGTCTGTTTGACAGTCTGTTTGAATGCAGCAGTGTGTGTATGTGTGCGTGTGTAGATGTAATGCAATAAACTGTTTGTTACATTAACAACACACCAAGATAATCCAAGGATATTTCCAAGATGGAATATTGTGTATTAGATGTTTAACTGTGTATTTGTCGTGAACCTTTTAGAATGTAATTATCCTATAGCGTTAATTATGTTATGTTCCTTCATAGAAATAACTTGTCTTAATTGGTTTGCATTCTAAAAAGCCACTGTATCAGCGGGGTTGGCCAAGTTCTGGAAAAACCATCCCTAAACCTGCTTGGTGTCATTGGAAACAAGGTTTATTAACGCACTCTATTTTTAGTTTCCATTGTTATTTTACGTCTCTTAAACTAATGGAAACAGCTTCAAAAACTAAACAAAAAAACACTCGCGCTAATGACAGCATCAGCGGTGACGTTCACACGAAGAAAGGCAAAGACAGCGCTGCTCTGACGCGCTTTTCTGCAGCGCGTCTGGCGCACACATATAAACCACCGCGCGCACCAAGCGCTCAGAAGAGGAAAAAGAGACGCCACAGGACAGAAATCTCGCTCTAACCCTCGGGGAAAGTAAGTACTTTAATATTTGGTTTGTAAAAATCTTGACGTGAAATGATTTTACTTATTTAAAGTCTCTCCGTTATACTTCTAATGCTTATCTGCTGGATATGCAGCTGAAAAAAAAAGTCGTGGTTACTGAAACTCTGTCATTAACAGTAACAGTAATATTTATTTTGCATGTTTTAAAAACAAATTCCCCCAGAATAAATGACAAATCACGGACATTTAAAGCACAGTATAACAGGTGTCCACTGAGGTGAGTTATCAGTTTTGTACTTTACTCTGCCAGATGCATCCTAACTTGGTGAGCTGGCTGGGGACTCTGGGGTTCCTGCTGTGGGCGCTCGTCTGCCTGGGCGCCTTGACGGAGGCATACCCGGTGAAACCAGAGAACCCCGGGGAGGACGCCCCGGCGGAGGAGCTGGCCAAGTACTACTCAGCCCTGAGACATTACATCAACCTCATCACAAGACAGAGGTAGGCGGACTAATTAAAGCTCTCAATAGAATAGAATGGAATACTTTTTTCCTCATTATTTTGTCTCCTCAAATGCGTGCATTCATAATATTAGGTTTTTTTTCAGTGCCCAACCGAATTAGTGTTTTAGTGTCTCTATTACCCTAATAAAGGTATTCTAGTAGGACTGGTTTTTTTTTCACGTTGTTTATGTCTCATGACTGAAATGCCATAAATTCCACTGACAAATCACATATGTAAAGTGCATAAAAAAAATGTTCTTCTCTTTCTCTGGTATCTTCCGACTAGTCAAAATGACGGTGTTTGTTACGTCAACTAAAGCCAGTAGGATATATGCTGGTAGTCCGTTGGAATTTTGCTTGTTGGAGCTGTCTGAACCTTACAGGTCTTGCAGATTATTCGCTCTCACTTGTGACAGAGCAGAGATCACCTGCTGCCCATTTACCACCGGTTTAAAAAAAAAAAAAAGAAAAATGGAGAGAATTGACTGTCACGGCCACCGTGCAGTGGCAAATCACCCACTGATTTCAGCTTTCGGTTGTCAGAGGGTTGGATGCCTCTGCGGGCGTTTAGCCACCCAAAGGGACAAACGCGCCGTCATGGCTTATCTTTTGAGGCACAGAGAGGGAAATATGACCACATGCGATGGAACTCCTGCCTGTGCCTGCTGGGTCTGACTTTGTGCAGTTTTCACTGAGCTTATAATTGGACATATAACTCAAGGATACAGAGAGATATGTTAGGTTATTTGTTTATTTATTTTTTGCTATTTTCTTTGGGCAACCAGAATTATTATTATAATTTTTTTTTAAGTACGCCTTCTTGTCATCTCTCTCTGTCCCAGGTATGGGAAGAGATCCAGTCCTGAGATTCTGGACACACTGGTCTCAGAGCTGCTGTTGAAGGAGAGCACAGACACGCTTCCACAGTCAAGGCATGTGTGTGTGTTACTGCGCGTTAAATACCACAACTTTTCTGTAATCATAACCCGAAGCTGACCTTGATCTTTACATCTCTCTCTCTCTCTCTTCAGATATGACCCATCACTGTGGTGATGCTGTCATCACTGTTGGCTCTCGCTCCCTGCCGCCCCAGCGCTGACATTCTGACCTCTACACGTCCGTCACTTGCCTCCTACACCAAATGAGCACCATGCCTCTGCCCCTTTTACCTCTATGAGCCGCCACGTATATATCCAACCCCTCTTCCTTGCCCATCAGCTACACCCAACACTGCTTATAGTATGTGCCATCAAACTGTAAATACTTTATTCTGAGTCATCATCTGTGCAACATGAACGTAAAGTGGAGGAGGGTGTGTGTTGATTGTATTGTATATTTGTGCTATTAAAGATTCACTGTTTGAACACAAGCATTTCTTGGCATCTGTTAGACGGGTTAAATATGATATTATGATACTGCATAATTTTGTCTATTATATGAAAACGCTGATCAGATTTGAGGTCTTATTGGAGAGCTTCTCGTTTTTAAAGCTGATCATCAGAAACTGTTTGTCAGTGATGAAGAGATCAGGTTTGGACTTGCTCTGCCACACCTTGCCTCTCACTATTGCAGCAGCTGGTGTAGCTCTATAAGACTGGGTAATGGGTGCAGGAAAGCGGGTTAAACCGACTCTAAAAAGTACGAATGGTTCAGGAAAGCTTATATGGCCTCAGACAACATCAGTCAAACTGAAGCTGCCAATTGAACAGCTAATGGCGCTCTCTTGTGGTCACAAAGATAAGTACCTCTTCTCAAACTAAAAGTAGGGAGATGGCATTTCCAGGACTATTATTGCAATTATACGAGTGGTTAGGTACCACAGCTTGACATCCAATCAGATCACAGAGTACAAATGAACCTGTAAAGAGGCACTGCAGACAGGCAGTCTTCTGCAGACAGAAACTGAATACCCTAAAGGAGGAGAGACTATTCAGACAGGACGAGCTGGTGAGTTCAGTTCATGTGGTTGCTCAACATTTCACCGTAAATGTCAAACAGGTTTTCCACCAGTTAGCAGCAGGCGTACACAGGCCTCACTAAATGGAAGACTTTAAATATTGACCACTTCAGCGCATTATGTCCTACTTTCTCTGTGACTCGCAGAAGATTAAATGAAAAATAAATGCAAACACTCTAAGTCTGGTACAACTCTGCAGTGTGCATGGCAGTAATAAGATGTTTTTGTTTTTTTTTGTGAAATAAAGATCAGCAGGATGGCACCAGCTACCTCTTATTTATTTTCTCTACATAAATCACGTTATGTTGGAAATTTGATGCAGTGGCGCCCCACAGTTTGAGCACGACTGGACTAACGTAATATCCATACATGAATGGATGGGCGCATCACACTGTGGCAAAAAGAAAATACTATCTACATTGTATTCACTTAGCGAGGGTTGTACCACAGCTTTCATTGGTCTGTGTCGTATGACGTCAGGGAGGAGGCGGGGCGTGTTGGTTTGATTGACATCGTGCTCTCTGGTAGTCTGCTGCGGGACCAGGACAGACAGCTGAGGGGGGTCTGAATGTCCAACCGGGACGGTCGGTGGACTACCGCGAACTCACACGCACAAACCATAGGTAAGTCACTGTTCATGGTCATATCTAATACGTAGATGTTATGAATTCATTCATCAACTGGCACTATAATGGGAGACAAAGACACTTAGCCGTGTTTGAGGTGCAGCAGTAGAGTTTGACAGAAGGAGAGGTTCGTCTCCTGTAGAGCCCGCTTTGCTGTCAGAACAAGCTTTACTCCGACACGTAACAGTTCGCTTTGGGCGCCTATTGCGGACCCGGACGTGTAATTTCCTCTTCCCCTGCGTATCATGAAGAAGGGCACATCGGATGGGTTGTAGTCGTAAGTGTGCTTACGCCACAATGGCTCGGATGGGCAACAAAAAAATGGCCGCACGTGTGGCAAGATCGGTGTGAACGTACAGTTGTCTGGTCACCCAAAACGGCTCAAGCGTTTGGCACGGATGTGGCACAGTGTTCGAGCGCGCGGATCTGGCGCACGGATGCGTCCGTGCGTCTCAACCGCGGCGCCGATTCCGGGTAGATGAAAGGAAACGGCTGCAGGTTATAGCGCTGACAGGATGACAAGGTTGGAACACGCCAATGTCCCAATATGATTGACTGCAACATCTACCAGCAAAGGAGGGTGGGCTTGAGAAAAGGAAGAGAGGTTTTACTCTATCATCAGGCCGGGCGAAGTAATATCAGCACCAAGTAGAACATTTCCTTTATTTTGTTGACTAGAAAAACTTTACCAGCAATCATCTACACACCCTGGTTTGTGAGCTAAAGCTGAATGAAAACAGAGGAGACCCTTGGCTTGGCATAGATTGGCCAACCAGAGGCGCAGCCAGACGTTCTATTGATTTTTATTTTTTGTCCTCCACTGGAAATGAATGAGTGCACTATCCAATAATAATCTCCTAACACGATGTCAGAACCACTTTATGTGGGCACTTAATCGAAACATGAAACCACCTACATATCACAGCAGACTGCTGCTCTCAATAAGACTTCCTTGCTCAGAGGAGCACAGCACAGGGTACCTTTATAAGCAGTTTAGCCTCATGCACGTGATGGGGGAAGCCCATGCACATACGCAACATCCTTGTGGATCTGTCCAGAGAGGGGCTATAGAGGCCACCAGCCCACTGAGGGGAGTAGCATGGATCTTGTTGCGCCTAAACAAGAGCTTATGGGTCTTTCTCTGTTCATATCAATCATGTAATCAGATTTATTGAATCTATTAGGATGAACAAAAAGAGGAAAGGAAGGAGACTGAGGCAGTTAAGTACATAAGAGTAAATCTGTACTCCCTGATGGGGATATCCAGTAAGACTTTTGAGTCATGATTCAGGATGACCTTTATTGTTCTGCTGAAGTAAGTGGAATAGTCAGACTTCTCAGCCCTCATATGCCTACCCCTTTGTGTCAGCAGGGAGGAGGAAAGGGTGAATTTCAAGTTAAACACATGCCCCCAGTGTTGAAATATATTGTCTGCGAGCCATGCTGAACCCAAATCCAACACTCTGAAGCTCTGTCTTTTCTATTATTAATACACATCTATGGGAGATGGTTCAGAAAAATAGGAGGAAGGGTAGCGACATAGAGAAATGAACTGGGGAAACTGGAGTGACTCAGACCTCCCAGCTATGAGCAACGCATGTATCAGAAGGCTATTATCAACATAATAATCCCTCCCTGCCCTCCACCAGGCTGCACCTCCTTGCTGTTAACACGTAACTGACTCCATAACTGTTATCATGAGCTAACTGCATCTCTGTGACGAGAATGCCAAACTAAATTACTAACCTCAAACAGAGAGGAACATTATTTTGAAAAGAACTTTGTGTCAGAATAGCTACCAGGCAAATGTCTGGCAGTTTTTGCTGCAGCCTTATTCTGCTGATTCACCAGATTTCATCAATCACGGAGGCCTTAAAGAGGCATGCCACTACAGATACACAATAAAATGACCAGTTTGTCAAAAGACAGGTTGGTTTTGCACTTCTGTTTTGCTCGAATCAGTAAATAAAAGCTTGAATCTGCTTTGCAACTCCACGAAAACTGAGTGATGAAGATAGGAAAGATGATAGAATAAATATCTAAGATCAACAGCTTCTTTTTTTTTTTCTTCTGAAAACTCATTTGCATTGAGATGATGTAAGGTCATCATTAGAGCATGCCAGATCAAAGTCTCACTCCTTTTTCCTAGAGCAGGCTCAGCTAGCAGGATACTGCGGGCTGTAGTTTTATGTAGCAGCTAAATTGGATTGCAGTACTTGGCAATATTCAAAAAATTTAACAAGACAAACTCGTTCATTTTCCTTATCTCTTGCCCC
>VUQI01039238.1:0-15497 GCA_015106735.1 Paratilapia polleni | reverse complement strand
GAGATGCTGTGGCATGACCTTAAACAGACGGTTCACGCTCGAAAACCCTCCAATGTGGCTGAATTACAACAATTCTGCAAAGATGAGTGGGCCAAAATTCCTCCACAGCGCTGTAAAAGACTCATTGCCAGTTATCACAAACGCTTGATTGCAGTTGTTGCTGCTAAGGGTGGCCCAACCAGTTATTAGGTTTAGGGGGCAATAACTTTTTCACAGAGGGCCATGTAGGTTTGGATTTTTTGTTTCCCTTAATAATAAAAACCTTCATTTAAAAACTGCATTTTGTGTTTACTTGTGTTTTGTTTGTCTAATATTTAAATTTGTTTGATGATCTGAAACATTTAAGTGTGACAAACATGCAAAAAAATAAGAAATCAGGAAGGGGGCAAACACTTTTTCACACCACTGCATGTGAAGTGACTCATGTCACTAGTGTAAAAACCCCTTTAAGGGTCAGTATGCTGCATCTGAAGTGCATCTTGGAAGCTGTGTGTGAGAAGTTTTGCAACTCTCCAACAAGCTTATCCATTTTATACAGCAACTGATCTGGTGTGCAGAGGTGAGAAAAGCTTGAACTCTCTCAAGCTATATATATTTTAATCTTTACAGCCACTTTTCAAGCAACCAAAACATCATAAATGCCTTTAAGGACAGACTGTCTGACCGTTATCTTCACTGTAGCTTGCCCCTACTGTGAGTGCAGGCTTTTTACCCTACCTCCTGTGCAGCTGTGCAGTTATAACCACATTACATGCTGTAGCACTTACATGAACCAGTGCTCTTTTGAGGATAATGTACAAGATGCACCCCAAAAGATGTGTTTACCTGTGTTGAACGACGTTTGAGTAGAGCAAGCCTTTACTAAATCTGCCATGTCCCGGGAGTCTGCTTTTGGGCTTCACTTCATTAAATGTAACAAGTGTGTAAGATCCAATTCACCTGAGCAATGAGGTTATGTTTCTAAACTACATAAAAATTTCAAATGTTAAAGGAAAGCAAAACAGTTTCATTCCAATAGGAGCACTCAAGAGACCACCCAGCGGCAAACTGTAAATTAAATACATCTCCCCCCGGTAGGTAAGCGTGTGTGTGTGAGTGTGTGTGTTGGCTGGCAGGCTGGTTAAAACACTGACCATTACTGGGGTTTCTGGTCACGCTATTCTGCCTGCCATTATTACACAAGCCATCACTCAGGCCAACTGTGTACGTTATTCATGCCCCCGGAGGAGTTCGTCAGAGGCTGTGACTGCAGGTGCCACGACAGAGCTCTCAATCACAGGCACCCACGCCGTCTGCTCACCTGACCCCACTGTGACACGGCAACCCTTGGTCCAACTCAGTTCAACAGTGGAATCAGGCTCAGAGCTGGGTGTAACTGACCTGCCTCCAATTTACCTTACTCTGTTTTGGATGAAATCCTGGGGGTCTAAGACATCCCCCACACGAGTAACGACCAGCGGCACGTATATCAGCTCATGCCTGTCAACTCCAGCACACCACTGGGTTAAAGATAGCCAGGGGAATTTTATTAACTTGTTTGTTCAATTTCACAGAGCCACATAACTCCTGCTGCCATCACACGTACCAACAGAGAACTTCTCAAAGTGGCGTAGCCTGTGAGCCAGGATGCGTTTTTCCACTCTGCCGCTCAGATGTCTCCTATCATCCTTCATGGCAACGAGTAAATATTCTAGCGGTACATCTTTCCGCTGGCAAAGTGAAAAGTGGTCTGCAAAGCTATTTACCTAATTTTACTGCAACTGATAGATACATGTGATCTTTCACTGCTGCCCCAGTGCCCCGCATCCACCACTCAATCAGACATTAGAGGGAGTCAAGCTGAGCCGTCATCCACCAAATGTGGTGTTATTTATAACTGCCTTTTTGATAATGTGAGTAAAGTCTGCCACATCTGAGCCATTTGTCCACAGTGTGATACCACTCAGATCCTTGACTCATTACCTTACAGAGTGGGGGATCCAAAGCTGCTCAGAGAAATCTGCAAAAACACTACACCTTCTGAAATTATTCTTTATGCCAATCATACTTTTATTAGTGCGTTTTCAGTAAGATGACACTAAGCTATCTTGACACTTTTTAAATAGATAATCTGGATAGGGAAGCGTACTTTGACTTGGTGTTCCCAACTGAAAATTACTGCTAACTTATGTGTGGCTGTAAGATGTTACACTGCAGCTCAAATAATCAAGCACACCATGGATGACTTTTGTGTACAAGTGGAAATCAAATGTGGTGCTAATGATTGGTGAGAGTGCTGGAACTGGAGGAGATGCTGTAAAAATACTCTGTCAGTTTGAGGAGAAAATCTCAGGCAAATTAATTAGTGATGAAAGAATGTGTCTCTTTCTTCCAACTGATACTCAGCTTTGGCAGAACCTTGAGTTCTCTAGCTTCCTGCATGATATACACATACGTTCAGATATTGCTGATTACCTTTTCCCATTCCTGCCAAGCCCTGTGTGTGGGAATCAGACAAGCACTTTAACATGTGAATAAATTCAGATTGAGCCATTCTGAATGACATGAAACATCTATACTTATTTACTTACTGAGAGACTTAATCATATACTCATATATTGAATTTTATAAAACTGTTGCGAGAGATGAGATGTTACATTACAAACCAAACTAATATTTTAATTACAGTATAGACAAACTGTTTTTTTTTATAGTGACATTGTAAAATTTTCAATAAACATAAAAAAAAAAATCCCCATTTCACTCATGTAACTGGTGAAAATTAAAGAGAAATGGCACTAATATCATTGCCATAACCCTCACCAGCCCTCGGTTCTGCCAAAGTCTAACATCTGTTAAAACCTATTAGGATATGAAATATCACTTAATGTTAAAATATTCATGATACGTTTGTTATAGTTATTATTTATTAAGAAAACTTAAGAGGGCAATATTTCCCTGCCAAGTTCTTTTTACATTTTAAAGAGGAACAATAGGAAGGTTTCTAGTTGAAAACATCAAATAAAATTAAGAGATGTGTCCTGCCCAAGATCAAAGGCTCTGCTGCAGGTTAGTAAAACTGCCATCACTGTCACCCATCTACTGAGCATTACTGATACTGGTGAGAGGGCATAGTGTAGAGCCCAAAGGATACTGGAAGATAATGCTAAAACCCTGCTCCCATCCAACAAGCAATATGTGAGTGTCTGCTGTCGTACTAATATTTATTTAAATTATTTTAATCGTAGCATCCCTGACTTTGTGTGACCTTTGCATGTCTGATTCACCTAAATCTTTAAAGTCTTCTTATAGGTTACCCACAGGAACAGTATAAATGTGCATATAGTGTGTGGATGTTTGCATGTCTGTGTTAGCCATGTAATGAAGTTGGCACGGTACCTTTAGTGTTTCCCTTCCTTCATCTGAGGGTATGTTGGACTCATTTTCATTAGTAAATAGACAAAGAAAATAGATATATATTGTCTATGAATCCATATTCAAAAAAAGTGATGCCTCATGTTAAACATTACAATTGTCAGTTCTCTGTTGTTAAACTTTAGTTAAAAACAAATTATGCGTCCTCATCTCATACAAATTCCCTTCTACAGCAGAGAGGCTGTAGAGTAATGAATGTATTGACTTCTGTGGCGTGCTCTTAGTGTCTGTCTCCACCACTATAAGCAGGGATTAACTTCCTCCTAATGAAGGGCAATTCAATGCTGTATTAGGACCAATGGATGCCAACATAAAGACCTTATGTCCCCCACCCTGACAATTACAGTGCTCCGGGATTAGCACTAAAGTTGTGAAAATGTCTGCAGAATTCTAAATGAAGGCTGTGCTGCACAGCACAGTGTGCACACAAATGTGCAAGTATGAACCACCACCCAGAATCCTATAACCTGACATCTACTGAAGTTGAAACTGTACATGCAGTTTTCAGGTGCACATGAGCAACAAATGCAGACAAAAAAGATCAATGACTTCTCCCTCTGAGCTCCTGTTTCATAGCTCTGCTAATGGCTTATAACACATCAGAGTGATAGCATCACAAACACACACAACATTCAGCTACTTCTCAGTTACCTCCACTCTGTCTCACACAGTACACACGATAATGGTCTTGCCTGTATGAAAGGCAAGACACAATATGTGCTGCTTTCCCATCTGCTACATGGATAAATCATGGGATACCATAATTCATTTTTGTCAGTGTGAGGACAGCAATGATAGGTCTTACAAAAGGAAATTTACCACATCAGCAAGCATTAAACTAAGCCAAGGATTCTGTCTCTTAAGTAAAAGGTTGTTTTAAAAGCTTTATAGGATTATTATGTTTAGCTCCATGGTTCCCGGCTGAGGGCCGAGTCCATTCAAAGAGCCAAAAGACAACTCTAAAGGGCTTGAGATGATTAATGAGATTCAGTAGGGTCAACTAGTACTACAAATGAAATGAGAAAATACAGTGTTGGTAACTGCACTCCAGAATAACACTTTTTTTTTGGATCTGATAATTTATTATGTTTAAGGTAAGGATACATTTAAAACTATTTGATTAGCTGTAAGAAAAAAATGGATTAAGTTGAGGTTAGAGGAGCTTTGACATAATGCCTACAATGATAACCACATGAACTGACCATAGTATCAGCTCAGGCATGCCACAAAATCAAACTCAGCCCCAGTCGCAGCAAACATCTACACATCCAACTGGCAAATGTCATATAGGGTACACTATTTGAGTTGCTTTGCCTGCCTGCAGTTGCTATGTATCTGCAACCCGCCTTCACCACAACTTTTAATTTTTATGCTGTTTCTGTTTTAATTGGTGTCCTGCCTGTGACTGATGCCTGCTCTGTTCTGTATAGGGGAAACTGCTCTCTTTCTTCCCTTGATCCAGCTCTCCATGTATGCACATGGAAAGGCAGGGATATGTGCTCTCCACACCATATGGCTTCTATGCCTGTGGAGGCCCCAGAACAGAGCCAGACCAGGTTACAGAAGAGAAAAATGGCAATCTTATTTTGACTGTCCTAGCTGAACTACGGTTTAAGAACACCAACTTTTTTCTAAGCATTAAAAAACTAATGCTTAAAGATGGTTGGCAACAGGAAACACACATCATAATCCATGTTCAAATCTGTTTTTCAATCTGACCTCCTCCCTGCTTAAAAACATCACCTGAGCCCCTGTTTTGTCACATCTTTATAACAGCTGCTAGAGGGCTCTGTCAGTTGAAAGTAAATAAAACCATTTGATGAGTTTATACAGAAAAGTCTCTTTGATGGAACATCTAATAGCCACCGACATCATCACCGACTTTGCAACAACAACTCATTTGACACCAAGAAAGTAGAGCTTTTTTTTCGTGAAGGGGTTCAACTTAATTTGTTTATTTTTACTGTAAATATAAATCTAAAAAAAGTAACTACTATAATATGTACAGAAGTATTTAAATGTAGTGGAATAAAAACTAATTTTGCCTCTAAAATGTAGTGGAAAACAATAAAGCAGCATCAAAATGCTTAACTACACGTACCTTAATTTGTTCAGTAAGTACAATGTTTAAGAAATTTATTTTCCATCACACTCTGGTGTGCATCTCTATCTACCACTCACCAAAGATATACATTTAGCTCACGCGCACACCAACATACTAGTCGACGAGTGAAGCAGTTTGTTTTAAAGCAGCTCTGGCAGAAGACGGATGAAACGACTCTACCTGCTTCAGCTGCTTTAAAATACTGATGTTATTACTTTCTTCCGTGCACTGTTCCCATACAATAATGGTGCTTATGCATAAATGATAATCACATTTCCTCACTATAGCCCTCAGTGACATCCATATGACAGCCTCTGTGCTTATGTATTAATGATGAATTTGATGATCTATTTAGGTGTTACTCACTTACCCATAATATGGCCCCATATTCTATTCTTTTTTCTTCAACTATGCGCAACATTACATGCATATTGCCTGTTCAAAAATGACATTAATTTCATACTTGTGTGCAGTTCTTTACTCAATCACAAATGCATTATGGCTGTTATGTAAAATAATAGAATAAAATTTAATTTGATATGAAAAATATTCATATGAAATCATGGCTGTTAATTCAAGCAAGGCTGAAGTCATAATATTGTAATGTAGGAGTTAACCGACACAGCCGCCTGTGATTCTCAGGGACATCCATCACACAAGAGCCAGATGAATTTTTAATTTCCTCTAGCATCACGAAAATATCAAAAAGAGGCGTTGTAAACATTGCACCTGGAATGGCAAACAAACTGCCTTTCCCTTTACACAACAATTTCGCTACCAGTGAGCTAGTCTGCATTCATAACATCAGCATTTATAGTCATCTGTCTGCTGAGGTAAACGTGTACACTAATGCTAATTGGCTTCAATATGGCATAAAACAAGGCTTTTATCTTACTCATGCACTCCTAATCACACTGCCCTGTAATAACAATATCAGAAATCAAATTAATGGTGAGAACAGGTCTTGCTGTGGGCAGACAGGGTAAGTGGGGGGAAATATCCTTGAACTGAGATGAAATGCAATTTGGGCTGAGGACGGAGGTGAGGGGAAATATTCTGAGGGAACTGGAGCAAGCATCTGTCTCCAACAAAGGAAATGCCAGGTCCTGTTAATCTTATCTGAATGGCTGCCTGCTGACGTGGATATAATTTTACACAAGTGCATGCCTGCTAACTTGCGTGAGTGCACACCAGACAGACTGTACACATATACTTATAGATATAATTGCAGTTCAGAATATGGAATCCCTAAAGTGCAAAACTAAGCCCAAAAAAAAGGCACAACCAAAGAACACAATCAAAGAATAAGACAAAAATAAGAGTAAAAGCACAAGATTTAGAACATTCACCGGCCACTTCAACTGCAGTTCAACTGCTCATTAATGCAAATACCAAATCAGCTATTCATATGGCAGCATCTCGGTGCATTTAGGCATGTAGACATAGTCAAGATGGCCTGCTGAAGTTCAAACCGAGCATCACATGGGGATGAAAGGTGATCTAAGTGAATTTGAACTTGGCATGGTTGTTGGTGGCAGATGGGCTGGTCCAAGTACTGATCCCTTCCCACACAACCAAGTCTAGGGTTTACAGAGAATGGTCTGAAAAAGAGAAAATATCCAGTGAGCGGCAGTTCTCTGGGTGGAAGTGCCTTGTTGATGCCAGATGTCAGAGGAGAATGGCCAGAGTGCTTTAAGCTGATAGGAAGTCAACAGTAACTCAAATAACTGCTCGTTACAACCAAGGTATGCAGAAGACCATCTCTGAATGCACAACATGTCGAACCTTGAAGCAGATGGGCTACATGAGCAGAAGATCATACCAGGTGCCAATCCTGTCAGCTAAAAACAGGAAACTGAGGCTACAATTCACACAGGATCACCAAAATTGGACAACCGATATTGGAAAAATGTTGCCTGGTCTGATAAGTCTAGATTTCTGCAGCAACATTCGGATCGTAGGGTCCGAATTTGATGTAAAGAAAATGAAAGCATGCATCCATTCTGCCTTGTATCAACGGTTCAGGTTGCTGGTGGTGGTGGTGTAATAATTTGGGGGATATTTTCTTGGCCCCTTAGTACCAACTGAGTGTCATTTGAATGTGACAGCCTACTTGAGTATTGTTGCTGACCATGTCCATGCCTTTATGACCACAGTGTACCCATCTTCTGCTTCCAACAGGATAATGCACAATATCACAAAGCTCAAATCATCTCAAACTGGTTTCTTGAATATGACAATGAGTTCATTGTACTCAAATGGCCTCCACAGTCACCAGATCTCAATCCATTAGAGCACCTTTGGGATGTGATGGAGGGGAGATTCACATCATGGATGTGCAGATAACAAATCTGCAGCAACTGTGTGATGCTATCATGTTTCCAGTACCGTGCTGAATCTATGCCACAAAGACTGAAGGCAGCTCTGCAGGCAAAAGGGGGGTCAACCCAGTACCCAGGTGTACCTAATAAAGTGACCACCAAGTGTATATTAGGAAAAAAAAAAAAATAGAACCCCAACAGGTAGAATATATACTGATTTTGCAACACAAAAGAACTAAAAGTCAGAATAATAAAATTGACTTGGTTTATTAATTAGCCATAAGTGCAGTGGTTCACAGGTCATACATTGTTCCATCAGTGTCACTGTGATAGTTTTCCTTTCACGAAAGATTTATTTGAAATAATACAAAACTGGTTTAAAACACTAAAATCAGGTTTATTTTAAAACCATATCAGGGATTGGGGGTACACAATTATACACCTGCAGCCTCTATTGAATGTGCAGGATATTTCTGTCACCTCATGGCCTCTGAGGCACCAGCACAAGCGATTTCTCAGTTGTCTGATTGGGCTACTGCTATCCCATCCTGTCCCAACAAGTGGAACTATGAGAAAGAGATGTGAGGTGGATATCAATCAAGCACATTATGTACACACCTACACGAGGCCTAATCATACAAATAAGAGAATACAGGATGTGGATGACTGGGCCATAGAGGTTTTTAAAAAGTTAGTTTTCTCTAAGAGCAACCTCGCTTGCTGCAACAGTGTGGTCTGCTCCATGTTGCACAACTTTTTTTTGATTACAGTAGAGTTGGCAGGCACATATGTAGGTCAAGGTCCCAAGTGCACAGTTTTTTCAGAGGTAACAAAAGTCTTACATCAGCCAACCAGACAATCCAGATCACTTCAGTGGCAATCATTCATTTTATTACTTCAGCTGTAGTGATTTTGTATTTAAGAAATGTAATATAAGATATGAGGCATACTTGAAATGATTCAGACAATTATTAGTCACATACTGTTGCCTCAGTTTAGATTATCAAAAGATTCTGTACTGCCATCGCGTTTTATGCAGTTTTTCAATCTCGTCCAACTCCATGGGTCTCCTTTGGCCTGTCGATGCGATAGACAAACTCTGCAGGCATGAAGTAACCCAGGTACTCCACACTGTTAGGTGTAGTGTCTATGTAGTAGTGGCCACCTTCTCCATGGTGGCTGAAGCAGTGGGTGTGTTCCACACGCAGGTCCAGGCCCTGCATACAAAGCAAAGGAGGAGTCATTACAATGAAGCCTACTATGTAAAAGTACTGTAACTAGGTAATAAAACCATATCCTTTTTTCCTGCATCACGCTGAGATGTGAGTGTGTTTGCTTCAACTTACAGGGTCTTTGGACACAAGCACTGACTGGCAGATGAGTGGAGCGCTGACCTCGAAGTGCTTGAGCCAGCTGTTGACGTCATCGTTGGTGTTTAGAGGGCAGACTGAGAACTGTCTTGGCTGGTGACAAGCAAAAACGAGGAAACAAATCAAAGCCTGTGGCTGTATTAGTAGCAGTGAGTAATGTGCTTTGTGTCATGTCCACTGCTTACCATAATGTGGATTTTAGCCTTCCCTTTCTGGATGATGAAGGTGCCTCCCAGGGCCAGGCTTTTATCAGGGTAATGACCTTCGAGGGTCGTCCGCAAGGCCGTCACCAGACTGTGGCTTCCTGTTCTCCTCTTGGCCCGAACCTCTATGACCTGCAGAGGCACACAGGTGAAGAGAGCAAACTCAGCTTATTTAGTCACTGAGCTTTTGCTAATGTTTCTCACGAGTCAGGAGCACACATGTGATGGACTAAAGTTCATACAAAACAGCATTAGTAATGTTATTAACTGACAGATAATTACATGTAAGTTCTTGTGTAACCAGTTATGTTCATTAACTTCATTAAAAGCCAAAGCACGATGACAATGCATTTTTGAAGGAACCCAAGTGCGCCCACTGAAGATCCTGTTTGAGAAGACACAGCTGACTACCTTTCCAGGCTTCCCTTCACAGGCATATAGATTGCCCAGCAGCCCGAAGTTGCAGTCTGAGAATTTGTCGCTGTATTTTTCTAGCAGGCACTGGCCGTCGGCTGGATTGATGGAGGAGAAGTAGCTGCTGTTCACTGCAGGCCGTCCCTCCGCCTCGGTCAGAACCAGAGGCATCAGCTGTGGATACGAACATTCATTCCATTGACTTCTGACTTACAAAACTGCTCTTCAAGACTATAATGACCGCTAGTTTACATTCAGGTAATTAGCTGAGTGAAACACAAAGTATTGGCAGGAAGGCAATTCACCTCTGCATTCATTCCAACTATTCTGGAGGGGGCAGCTGCTGCACCGAGGATGAAAGCCCCCGGCAGCTCCAGCTCCTTTGATACAGTGTTCATGTTGTATTCCTGACAGAAGAAGAAGCAGAAGCTGTTTTAATAAAGCCTTTCACTACAGGCTGTTCAATATCTCAATGCAATGTTTTCATTTTAACGATTACCTTTTCCTTTTGAACCAAAGGCACCAGGTATGGTACACCGCCAACATCAGTGATGCGAGGATTTCCACACAAACCTACAGGACAGAGGCAACATTAAAAGAAGGACTCTGTCAAGGTGTTTTTGATCCACAATCTGCAAAGGAAGCTCAAGCTCACTCACATGCATGCTTAATGAAGTGTTTCACATTGAGCAAAATGCTTATGCGTGTGGCTGACATGCAGTAATGATTTGTTTTTCACACTTTCCTTGTGATTCTGCAGCTACATGGCACAGAAGTATGCCTGGCGTGTACCTGACAGGCTCTTACCTTTGACGGGAAACTGGAAGGGTTCTTTGGTGAGATCTGGACATTCCACAACGCTCACTTGAACTTCAGCAAAGTTTGTTTCCAGTCCTGCTTGTAATACTGCAACCAAACAGCAATAATGTGTTCAACCTGTCTGCACCGCCTTGCATTTATATCAAAGCTGAAGTCCTTACCGCCACGCAGTTCTTCTAGATCTGGGGCGTGCAGCTGAACCTTCTCAGTTTTCCTCACGTCTGCCATAGCTCGACCTGAGGGTGAATGGGCAGTAGGACTATTAGAGGTGCAGGAAAAGTCGATTAAAAAATGGACACGAGTGTGGTTAAATTTCAACCAAAGAGTAAACAATAACAAGATAGTACCCCTCCCAGGAAGTGTTTCCTCACCAGAACATCCAGTTTCATGTGAGTCACTGGTAATATCTGATTTGTTTGTTTAATTGTCCAAGTTATCCTGCACACAAGCAACACAGTGAATCTGATAAGTGATAAATAACAGGAAAGGCAATTTATTTAAAAAAAAAAAGGGAAACGATACAGATTTACCTAGAAATACTTGGATGCTGGTATATCTGGTTCACAGACCTTAAAACATGGACATGAGGGGCACTCTTGATTACAAACGAAATCACGTAAATATTTGCGAGACCTCCTTTTAGAGAAAACTGCATTATCTGCATTATAAGTGACTCTTGGCATAGCTCAGCCACTTGGCAGTATTAGTGGTTTCTTAGGCTTGGGTAATATTCACAGAGCGTGCAGCATTTTCTGCATACCAGCTCATAGATTTGATGCAGTTGAAAGCAGTGATCTGAAGATAGAGTCCTTGAAATAATACAATTCACAAAGCTGGAGACACTTCACATTTGTGATTTGGCATCTGAATTCGGCTGTGGGTATGTTTAGTATATAACCTGATTATATGGAGTTGGCGTATAGTATATCTACCAACATAAACAATAAATATCTTCATTCATTTACGCTTTTTCATAAGCGGAAGCGGAAACGGTGTACCCTCTTGTTTCTTTTACTGACTTCTGCCTCCTCTTTGGCGATTGGTCAGATGATCATTCGTCACGTCGGTGACGTCTAAAATACTTCCTGGTTGATCCAAACTACATGTGGAGTGTTTTGTGTGTTTTAGTGCAGCTTCATGTTGTTATCCGACATCAGCCACATGTTTGAGTTATATCACTTTTATGTATCCTTTGGTTAGTCCTCCACGCTGATCGCTGTCTTCCGCTGAGCCACACGATGCCGAAAGTGCGTCACTCCAAAACATGGACGGAATCAGATGCTCTTGCCGAAGTTGTTGGAGCGGAACCATGCGACTTTGTGCTGGAAACGTGCCCTCCTGATTATGTGGAGAAAATATCGCGGTTTCTCGAGTCTTCTTCAGTGGGAAAGAGTGGACGGGGTGGAGCAGCTGAAGATCCCGCTGAAACAGACAGGTGATGTGTAGTTGACTGAGTATAAAAATGAGTAAACGTCCCCCCAGAGCCTACAGGTGAATGCATAATCACCAGATCTCAATCCAACAGAGCACCTTTGGGGTGGGATGGAACAGGAGATTTGCATCATGCATCAACTGCAGCAACTGTGTGATGCAAAAAGGGTACCTAACAAAGTGGCCGGTGAGTGTAGACCACCAAATTGGGAGAATCTGTTTATGACCAAATTCTAGACAACTGTGCTCATGCCTGAATGTGTTAAAATATATGCAAATTTTAACAAAGAATGAGAAATGCTCTTTCTGTTGTCCACAGGCAATAAAAATGTTTTGAAGGCTTTCACATTTTGTTTTGACACCTTCAGCTGTCATTCGAGGATTTACTGAGAAAACTGTAAAAATACTTGAGTTTGACGTTCCAGATGTGTAACTGTGTCTGTGCAGTGACTCAGCGGACAGCCTGTTCATCACTCAGAAACCTGTACCTGAGGCTGTGAGGTCAGGAAGACGGCAGCGCTACCCCTTAAGATCAGGTCCCACATCTCCCAGATTTCAAGAAGAAAGTGAAGGTGACAGTTCACCTTCGGCCTCCCCTCAAGAGTCCAGAAGTAACAAAGATAAGAAAAAGAGAAAATTCAGACTGCCAAAGTACAGTTTCCCGTTCCTCAGAAAGAGGAACCTGAAGCCGAGCACTTCGTTACCTACACTGCAGAACATAAGATTACATGTAAGGATAAGCAACACTTACATACGCTTTTAGTTGTTATTGAGTAACAACAGCAAATGGTAGCAGATATTACAACTCAAGTCTTTTATTTGTTACAGTATTCTGCAATGGGAGGCTTCTTTGAATGTGTGAGAAAACAGTGGCAGAGCTATCAAACAGGAGAGGATCTGGAGTCGTATCTACAGACAGTTGACATGGATGGAGAGTGCATATCTCCAATCTCAGAGTAAGTTTATTGTAAGGTTAAAAAAAAAGAGGAAGATAATTGGTGTTGTCTTTGACTCAAACACCAAATGTAGGGGTTGTATTAAAAAAAAAAATACAAATAAAGGAATAAGACAAAGTTGTGATTCAGTGACCACTTCTGTCCAAGTATTGGCAACACCAACAGGAAGAAGATGTTACAGCCATTTTAAAGTCTTCAATGCTAGTTGAAAGTCTGTTTTTCTACTTTAGATTTCTCAAAGTAGCCACCATTTGCCCTGGGATGTGTTCAATTAACTGCTGAGCCTTGTTGAAAGATAAGTAGTGGCATTTTTCTGTGTGTTTGAGACCATGAGAAATATAGCTGTCATAGTCCACAGTATGGCAATAACTGCTCAGTTAAATAAAGAAAAGCATCAGTTCATGAAGGTCAATAAGCATGAAAATTTTCAAGAACTCGAAAGTGTACCTAAGTGATGAAACTTTCAGACGGCATGAGGTCTGCTTCAGGAAAGGGAGATCAAGAGTCCCTTCTGCTTCAGAGGAGAAGTTCACAGTCGTTACCAGCCTGAGGAAACAAACAGTTAACATCACCTGAGATTAGAGCCTACATCAGTCTTTTCCAGAGCTGAAGCAGCAGACACATCTCACCTTTGAAGGAGGCTTTTATCACTTTTCTACCAAAGCAGTGCAAGTGTCGAATCTAGAACTGAAGAGTCTGGTGCCTTCGCTGCAAAACTGCAAGGCCCACAGCTGGAGTTACTGATGTCAGTACCCTGATGTCTGCTAGTAATGCACCACATTGGTGGAAAAAGAGGTATGTGTGGACTAGGCCTTCATGGTCAAACGGAGGAAGATGAAAAAGAAGAAGATAGCTGCTTGACTAAGAAACACAAGGTGTGGACATTAGACCAGTGGGAGCTGGACTCTGAGAGGGTGAAATCTGTAATCAAAGCAAAGACTGGCTACTCGAATGTGAAATCTGACATGTTTTGGGTGACATTTCATTGTTTTGAATCTTCAGGTTTGGTCTGTAATAGTCAAAAAAGGAAAAAAAAAAAACTTGAATGAGTAAATGTTTTAAAACATATTACTGATACTTTTTATTGGGTTATCAGCCACATGTAAAATACTTTGAAATACACTAACCAGTATTAAAGACATTATACAAATACAGCTGAACTGTTTGGTAATAAAACATCTTTCTTCTGTTTTAGGGGAGAAGAAGAAAAGTTAGAAGACGGGGACATGAAAGTGGTGGTAAGCAGGCTGTTAATACCAGGAATAATAACACTTAATGAGTGTGTACGTGGCCTAACCTGTGTGTTCTCTGACAGGCAAAGAAGCATTTTGTGGTACCATCGAAAGCAAAGCTCTCACAACCCTGGTACACAGAGAAGAAGAGAGATGGTGAAGTAAAACAGCAGAGGACAAGACCTATTAATGCTGGAGGTAAAATGTCACAAGGAGGATGGAAGAAGATGGTACATAAAATACCAACTAAGACACCCTCATTGGGAACTGCACTGTCTTCAGATTTGGAGAGCTCTGATGATGAAGATTCTTCTTATAGAATTCTGGGACAGAGGGAGACAAGTGACAAACGCCAAACAGGTGACAGAAAGGTTCTGGCTCAACCTGAAACACCAAAAACAAAGAGAAGTCTTATCAGAGAAAAGAGAGAAAATTCTGAGCAAAAGGAAAAGGAGGATGAGCTGTGTGGTGACAGCAGTGCTCCACTTTGTGAGCAAAGTCCAAAGGAATGCAGAGAAGCAGCAATAACTGAGCCTCTGGCTGATCTTTTCCACAAAGAAGAGCTATCCCAGGCAGTGCAGGGAGACAGTGAGCCTAAAGACCAAAGTTTCCCCCAGAGTGAAGCTAATAATGATGCTGTATGCAGTGAAACCAGGGTAAAGAAGAAGAAGAAAAAGGACAAAAAAGAAAATGAAAGTGCAGAAGAAGAAAAGAGTTGCTGTCAGGAGGAGCCGGAGGTTCAGTATCCTGCAGCATCTGTGAATGAGGAAATCACTGAGGAGGAGATTCCTCGTCTGTCACAAACCATCAGTGAACCGGACCTTAATGAAAGAAATGGTATGGAGGAGAGTGACATTCCTGATTCACAACAGAAGAAGAAGAAAAAGAAGAAAAGAAAGAACAAGTCACCAGCAGAAGGTGTCAGACAGGAGGTGGATGGACATTTTGAGTCTGATGTGAGGATCGGGGAGGATTCTGTGGATTTAGGGAGCTGTAACAGAGGCAAGGTGAAGAAGAAGAAGGACAAAGAACACAATCAAAGTGCAGAAGAAGAAACGAGTCGGCATCAGGAGGAGCCGGAAGTTCAGCATCCTGCAACATCTGTGAATGAGGAAATCACTGAGGAGGAGGAGGAGATTCCTCGTCTGTCACAAACCATCAGTGAGCCGGACCTTAATGAAAGAAATGGTATGGAGGAGAGTGACATTCCTGATTCACAACAGAAGAAGAAAA
>VUQI01039227.1:8716-26164 GCA_015106735.1 Paratilapia polleni | reverse complement strand
TGCCCACATGCTTCCAATACCTTTTTTTTTTCTCTTAATACGAGAAAATCATGTCTTGATAGCCTGAGGACACTAAGAGCCCTTTTCACACAGCTTCACAAATCTTTTCACGACACAACTTTCATTGTTTCCTCCTGTGCTGCTGCAAATGACTTTATTTCCTGATTAGTTTCAAATTTCATGCCTTCCTGTGTTCTTTCTGCGAGCTGTAGGATGTTGCTTGAGATTAGACAGACGGGGACACTGATTGCCATTTCCACCACATTACCATGTATGAAATGAAATGAGCAATTATTTTGTAATGTTTTCATTAACCTCTGACACTTGACGATTGACGCTGCGCAGCTGATCAAACGGGGAAGCTGTTCGTCGGGGACGCCGTGTTGCAGGTCAGTACGTCAGTTTCTGACTTATTTGCTCGGATGCCGGTTCGGGTCACAGCCCAGAGGGGCAGCTTGCTGCATCTTAATTTCAGCTCTCATATTTTAGTAGTGTTATTAATTTGAGGGAATTATAGCAGAATATTTTAAACTGCATGATTTTATTCAAATGATTCATGCAGTTTAAAAAAGGCATTATTGTGGTCAAATACTGTATCCCTACAGGGCAAAAATCATTTCAATTTAGCTAAACAAATATCTCATTCTCTGTCTCTGCTTAATTATTAAAAATTCACCAATGAATAATAGCTGATGCTCCTTAGAGTAGTAGTCATTAATGTCTAGTGTTTAGTAATGATATTCATTTAATCTTTTTAATAAGTTAATTTAAATCTCTCTGGCAGGTTTATTGGATGTGCTGTTTATCTAGAATATCAAGTAGATTCAATGGACAGCAAACCAATATTACCATTCATATTGAAAATTATTATGAATTATATGAATAGGATTGCCACAGCTTCTGCCTCTCACCCCTGTTTCATGTTTATTTGCAATGACTTATTAGAACTGTCACACTGCAGAATATTAGTGTTTACCTACATGGCAGGAGAGGCAGCAAATTAGGGGCTGGTTTGGAAACTTTTGAAATGGATGGGGGGCTCATACTGGAAGACAGTTTTAGAGGTGGAGGTGGATATTTGTGAAATAACTCACCAAAACACCAAATTAAAAACAAACAAACTTTGGACTTGATAGAATCAAGTTACAGCTCCTGATTGGATCTCCACGTTGCCTGTAGCAATTGACAGGTTATGAGAAACAAACTCATAAAATGTCCCCTTCACCTCCTACACCCATGCAGACTCACCATGACTAGGAATGACATGGCCGTGTGTCTAATCTTTTTCCTGTTTTTTCTTTTTGTTTTTGTATCTCTGTCAACATTTTGAGTCTCTGTGTTATAATCTGTGTTGCTTTGTGGTTATTTTTCATCTTTTTGTCTGTTTTTTTTATGTTTTGCCTGTCTTGTTGTAGTTGTTTTTCTATCTTCTTATGGTTTTCCATTTTATTTAAACATTTTGATTCTTTGTAGTGGTAGTTTTTGTTGTTGTTGTGGTTTATTTTTTTGTGTGTGTTTGAGGCCATTTTGTGTATCTTGGTAATCATTTCCATTTGCATCTTCTCGTAGTCGTAACTCTCGTTCTCTTTGTGATCGTTTTGCATCTTTATTTATTTTGTTTCTTTTTATCTTGTCTCTGTGTAGCCTCAAGCATTATATTTTGGGGTTAACCAAACATACACTCACCGGACACTTTGTTGGGTACACCTGTTTAACTGCTCGTTAACACAAATATCTAATCAGCCAATCACATGGCAGCAACTCAATGCATTTAGGCATGTAGATATGGTCAAGACAACCTGCTGAAGTTCAAACTGAGCATCAGAATGGGGAAGAAAGGTGATTTAAGTGACTTTGAACGTGACATGGTTGTTGGAGCCAGACGGGCTCTGAGTATTTCAGAAACTGCTGTAAACCATCTCCAGGGTTTACAGAGAATGTTCCGAAAAAGAGAAAATATCCAGTCAGCAGCAGTTCTCTGGGAGAAAATGCCTTGTTAACTCAAATAACTACTCGTTAAGACCAAGGTATGCAGAAGAGCATCTCTGAACACACAACATGTCGAACCTTGAAGCAGATGGGCTACAGGAAACTGAAGCTACAATTCACACGGGCTCACCAAAATTGTACAATACAAGATTGGAAAAATGTTGCCTGGTCCGTTGAGTCTCGATTTCTCCTGCGACATTCAGAGGGTAGAGTCATAATTTGGAATAAACAACATGAAAGCATGGATCCATCCTGCCTTGTGTCAGCGGGTCAGGGTGGTGGTGTAATGATGTGGGGGATATTTTCTTAGCATACTTTGGGCCCTTAGTACCAACTAGCATCATTTAAAGACCGTCGCCTACCTGAGTGTTGTTGCTAACCATCTCCATCCCTTTATGACCACAATGTAGCATCTTCTGATGGCTGCTTCCAGCAGGATAACACACCATGTCACAAAGCTCAAATCATCTCAAACTGGTTTCTTGAACATAACAGTGAGTTCACTGTACTCAAATGGCCTCCACAGTCACCAGATCTCAATCCAACAGAGCACCTCTGGGATGTGGTGGAACGGGAGATTCACATTATAGATGTACAGCCGACAAATCTGCAGCAACTATGTGATGCTATTGTGTCAGTATGGACCAAAACCTCTGAGGAATGTTTCCAGCACCTTGTTGAATCTGTGCCACAAAGAATTAAGGCAGTTCTGAAGGCAAAAGGGGTCCAACCCAGTATTAGCACAGTGTACCTAATGAAGTGGCTGCTGAGTGTATGTTCCATTAACTTGGACTTCAGGATGCACTAAGAGGGACTTGGGGGTCCAAGGTCACTGTGAACTTGGAAAACATATTTTAGTCATAACTCATGAATATTGCCAATTAAAAAATAAATCTCAAAATTGGTTTAAATGATGAAAAGATTAAATTTTTTTATGCAAAAGATCGAGAAGAAAGAGAAGTTTAACTTTACTGTAAGCAATATATAGTTCTGCAAAAACTTTCTGGTCATTATTTCAAAGCCATAACTCAGCTGCAGTATGAAAAACTTTTTACATTTTACATCTGGTCAGATTCTGAATTGGTGTCACTGATGTTTGGTCCCCACCTGTTTAAATTCCTCCAAATTCTTCACTACTTTAGTTTATGAGTCTTCATAAAGAAGGATGTAAAGTGCAAGTTGACTGGTTGGCAGAGGCATTCAGTTTAGTTTAAATTTAGTTTTTCTTTTAGTTGTTTTGCTTATTTTTGCGGCCTCTCTTTTTGTAGCTGGTTTTGTGTCTCTTGGCTGTTTTTACATGCATTTATGGTCACTTTGCATTTGTGTAATCTGTCACATCTTTTGTAAATGGTGGATATCTGATGATATTTCATAAATAAATGTTAATCGCTTCAGTCCAGGAGCCCTAGTTCTGTACCCAGTAGGCCTGTTCGGAAGTCCATTGAGGTGACTAACCAGCCTATCATGATCTGAGTGTCATCTGAGTCATATTCCAGAGATGTGGGCACTGGCCCTGTTAGTGAGCATAGAAGTGCTAAATTATCTTACTTTCTACTAAATATTTATGTGTTTGCTTTTCCTATCTCTCTGTTGGTTTCTTTAGGTCAATGGCATTAATGTAGAGCATTGTACTCATGAGGAAGTTGTGAGTATTTTTGTACTTAACTGTTGCAAAAAGCCAATACCCTGCTCCATCTGCCCATTACTCTTCCATCCTTCCTCCAGGTCTAACACCAAATCCCACTGGTTATCAACATGGAGGTGCGCCTCAACAATCTGAGTTGTCATCTTGGCAGGAGGCTGTTTTTCTTTTGGTTTACACTGTGACAAATTGAAAAGCGTGAAAAAGAATCGATTATTATCAAAGGCTTCACAGGAAGTGAGAGTGTCAATATTTGGTGGTTTTTCTACATTCAGTATTTCTTTTCCCATTACATTTTGATCAATTTCCCTCTCAAATGTAGCCTCTCCCTTTTTGTTAAATATCCCCTTTATTGTTTGCGACCATCCCTCCATCTCCCCCACACACGCGCACACGCTTCCTGTCTGTCATCTCTGTTTCCTTGTGCAGTCTCGTACAGCTGTTCACTACATTCACCTCCAGAGCGTCAAAACACATAATGAGCAGTTTCTCTTCAGAACGAAATCCAGCACATTTAATAGCAGCCTGTCACACTGTCACTGCTGACAGATGCCTAGGCTCAAGTAACAAGGGCTACCACATAATGTTGCAGAGGATGGCGGGGGGATCTGATAGCAGATATGCATTGAAGGTGTGCAGAGGTGACCTTGCACGTTTCATTCAAGTATCTCATTTGCTTGCATTTTTTTCATCAGATGCATGGAAGAAATGGACAGATTTCATCATTTTAAACATATCATTACATGAATGCCTCTTTGGATCTGGAACTCGGCATCTTTGAGGACATATGTCACTTACACATCAGATAATGAGGCATTCAGAGTGTAATTACTTTGTGGTGTCAGCTGTCACTTCGCCACCGCCTGTCATGAGCGAAATGCTGGCCTTCAAAATCTGCCTTTTGATGATTCAAGTGGAACCACTTCAGCCAGGCTTTAACTTCTGATTTAATATTCTTCACTCATCTCCCGTTACATTTCATTTGGTCAGGCAGCATACAGCTTGACACGAATGTGGCTTGTTTCATTTATATGAGATTAAGTTTTATCTCGCTGTATCACTCACAATCTCTCTCCCTCTCTTGATATCTATATATATCTCTCTCGCTCCTGCCAGGTTCACCTCTTGCGTACTGCAGGAGATGAGGTCACCATCACTGTTCGCTACCTGCGAGAAGTTCCATCATTTCTAAAACTGCCTCTAGGTAAGCGGCCAATGATCGACGCTGTTTAAACTGGCTATAAACTTCATTTCACTGAGCATTCTTAGCAAATGAGAAGCGAACCGCTTTTATGGAAGATTGTCTTTTTTGCTCAACTTGATGCTTTAAACCTGTTCAATAGATGAGCATTCATTTCACAGTAATAAATTGTCATGCTCGGTGGCCTGAGGCGAGCAGTAATGTCAGAAACACCCAGAGCTGCACTTAGCTTCAGCAGCTTGAAAAGATGAAAACGGAGGCACTAAAATCATCCACGTGGAGCCGATAAAAGGTGTGGAGTGAAGGATGTTGGTGAGGGGGGGAGAAAATGATAGCAAGCAAGAATATTACAGCATGAACCAAATCTTAAGGCAAAAAGCAAATTATAAATTTGGCAGTTTAGTGGAACACAGTTTGATATTAAGTGGATGATTGATAAAAGTACTGCAGAGAGGAGTTAGGTGCTAAACAGCTCCTCAAGACATGTTTGAGTTGTAATATTTAATTTAATTAAAAAAATGCAGTGCATTGCATAAATGTCAGTCTATAAGTTTTCACGTTATCGATACGACTGGTAGTGCTTTAGTTTCCCACCCTACTTCATAAAATCATTTGATTCTGTCTCCTGTATTGTTTCTATGGCCTATACCAGTCAAGACGCACTTTCTTATTGAAGGATTTGCTTTTATTATTTCTATTTTCCTCATTATAGAAAAAAACTGAAGGCCTAAAAGTGTGAATTCATAATTGTATGTTTATTTGATCCCCATTAGCTACTACAAATAGAGTAAATATTCTTCCTGTGAGACACAAATCATTACATATTTAAAATTTCCTAAATGCATCAAAAGGCAAATAAACTAATGTAACAACTCATAGAAATTTTCAGCAAACAAAAAGTGGTTTATTATTTATTTATTTATTTAGTTTTTTGTGTTTGAGGCCACCTGTTATGTTGCACCCACGTAGATGCTTCATGAAGAGTTGGACAACAGTGTGAAGGAAAAGCAGTCAACAGTCCTGCAAAGCTTTTGTCAGAGCCAATCTAGGCCACTTTGAGTAATCAAAAATCTACACATTTTGCTCGTTTTATAGTTTCTTTGCTTACACTGTGTAAACCAGGAGAAATATGTACAAGTGTAAGAGTTCAACACTTCAAATGTCAGCTAATCTGCTGTATATCAGGACTGTGTAACTGTGGTTTGATCTAATTTGATTGTACAGCTGCGGTGATTTGATTGCAGTAGGTAGAAATTCATAAAAGGCAAAAAAAACAACCATAATAATTATAAAAATCCATAACCCAGATGTCATCAGATGGTAGCCGATGGTTTTGAGATTGCATTTTTGGCAAATATCGTGGTTGGTCAATAAAATGCGTCATATGCACCCCACATTTAGGTCATCTGGCCGAAGGGCCAATGAGCTCATGCCCATCCACAGTTCACAAGAATCTCTGCTCCTCCTGCAGCATTGGTCAGAATTTAATCAAACTTGCACACAATTATCACTTAACGGATCTTCACCCAAACTGTGCTGAAGGTCAAGGTCACGGTCACATTTGTTGTTTTACAGGCAGTAACCTGTGAATTGTGATGGATCGTGAGCCGGATGATTTTGTGGTTTTGCTGTTTTAATCCTAAATTAAACTAAATTAACTAAACTCTTGGCTCGTGTTAAAGGGCAGATAAGAGACCAGTATTGATCTTATCTCCTAACTCTCACAAATAAACTTCTTTAAACTTATCTCAAATGTAGTAAACACAGCTAACGCATCAGCGTCACGGTCTGTAACTTCCTGCATTACATCTGGGCCCTTAGATGTTGACAGCTGTGTGTTTGCGGCAAACACTCACACTGCTGAGCCACTAATAATTGTTCTCCTATGAATTAGCTCTAAGCAAAAAGAATGAATGAACCCCATGCAATACAAATCATTTCAGTCTCCAAAGCAAACACAATAATCACTTTGTACAATTTATCTAATTACGAAGAGCACACAGATGTAGAAAAATAATTAATACTAACAGGCATGCATGAATATTTATAGCTCAGTTGATAAACCACCACATTCTCCCAAATTTAAAGTGTGAGTGCTTTCAGAAATACAGCCTTCACATCGTGGGGGTGAGTTAACATTCATAGGAAGGCTTCGGTGCAGAGATGCTCAGGTTTTTTGCTGAAGGGTGTTTGGCCCCATGAATTGTGGTTTTTGTTGTCTGAGAGTGAAAAGGTTCAAGTCGTATTCTCTGTAAGCCATCCTTTGTTATACCATGGCACAAATGACAGGCAGGAAAGGCCAGGAGCCGCTCGCCACACTTTACCGAGTGTGACCGAATCAGAAAGCAGGTCCTCCAACACCAAGCTAATATCATATCAAAGAGCAACATTTGTCTCTTTTGGATGCTGCCTGTGATCTACACTGCATGGCTCAAAGGCAGGGCAGCAGAATAAAGTCGATAATAACCCTTAAAATTTAACACTATGAGCTGGGACATGCTGTTTGAGGTGCAACTCCCGACTCTTCTTTGTTTCCAAATGGATTCAAATATTGATAGAAAAGGTATGAAGTTGGACTAAATCTTTAACGATGATTCTTCAAAAGATTTTTGTAAACATGAATCACTCTCCTGTTTTTTCAGGTTCTCCAGGGCCAGATCACAGTCGAGTATCCTCCCCGCTGTTCGACAGTGGCTTACATTTAAATGGAAACGGAAACAACACAGTAAGGAAGAACCTTTTGATGTTGCACATGGAAAATTGATTGGTTTGGGTTTGATCTGTCTCTCAGTTAGTACCAACAAGTATACCTACAAGTGACTGATGCTTTCAAATTAAGCCAAAGGTTTTAAACACTACAGAGAGCCTCATTAACACTTTCTACATGGGCTTGAAAGTTGAGTATGCTTTTGAATCTGCAGTTCTTTTAAAGTATCTCTTTAACTTTGACTTACTAGTTTGTTTTTTAGGAGTATAAAAGTACCTATCACAGTTACATTTTCAAAGTCACATAGCTGGAAGTATAGCTATGTCCTACAGGATGCAGTGTTCTTAAGAACATACAGCATGTACACTCACCAGCCACTTTATGAGGTACACCTGTTCAACAGCTTGTTAACTCAAATATCTAATCAGCCAATCACATGGCAGCAACTCAATGCATTTAGGCATGTAGATATGGTCAAGACGACCTGCTGCAGTTCCAACTGAGCATCAGAATGTGGAAGAAAGATGATTTAAGTGACTGTGAGTGTGGCATGGTTGTTGGAGCCAGATGGACTGGTCTGTTTCCAAAACTGCTGCTCTACTGGGGTTTTCCCACACAACCATCCCTAGGGTTTACAGAGAGTAGTCTGAAAAAGGGATGGGCTACAGCATTAGAAGACCACACAGTGTGCCACTCCTGTCAGCTAAGAACAGGAAACTGAGGCTACAATTCACGCTGGGTCACCAGAATTGCAAACAGAAGATTGGGAAAATGTTGCCTGGTCTTATGAGTCTCAGTGTCTGCTGTGAAATTCAGATGGTCAGAATTTGGCGTAAAAAACATGAAAGAATGGATCCATCCTGCCTTGTATCAACAGTTCAGGCTGGTGGTGTGGGGGATATTTTTTTGGCACACTTTGGGCCCCTTAGTACCAACTGAGCACAGCCTACCTGAGTATTGTGTACCCATCTTCTGATGGCTGCTTCCAGCAGGATAGTGTGCCATGTCACAAAGTTCCAATCATCTCAAACTGGTTTCTTGAACAGGACAGTGAGTTCACTGTACTCAAATGGCCTCCACAGTCACTAGATCTCAATCCAGCCGAGCAGCTTTGGGATGTGGTGGAACAGGAGATTCTCATCATGAATGTGCAGCCGACAAATCTGCAGCAACTGTGTGATGCTGTCATGTCAATATGGACCAAAATCTCTGAGAAATGTTTCCAACACCTTGTTGAATCTGTGCCACAAAGAAGGGGTCCAACCAAGTACTAGCAAGGTGTACTTTGCATTACAATTATAAATGTACATTACTATAACACTTTTTCTATGTAATACCATAGCCACAAGGTTTATTATTGCTATAAATGTAATTTTATTATTATCATTTATATAATTTCATTTATTACCCCCTACTCTGCATTGTTAGCTTTATTAGTAAAAATGTCTCATTATGTACAATATTGGTATGTTAGGTAGCATTGCTTCACCTGGAGGTATACTGCTGTATAGTGTTTTAGTTTTTGGTTTGAGCTTATCTTGATTGAACAAGAAAGTTCAGGCAGGAAGTGTAATTAAATTAACGGGACACTTAAATGTGTATGATAAGTGGAATTCTTCCATAAATTTCTGTAGTTATCTAAGGTTAGGTCCATGTATTACAACAACAGCAATAAGGTATTACCAGCTCTCCCAAGGGGTCACTGTTAAAGCTGGTATCTTCTGGGCTCATGGCAGTTGGTGAGTGGTGAGAGTGGGTGAGGGAGATGGCTGAAGTTGCGAGGCTCCCACCGCAGGCCATGAGCTGCTGAGGTGTTGCTGCAGTAAGTGTTGCACTGCTACCTGCATCAGCTATACAGCAATGTTCACAAAGGGTGGTATTAGGCAGACAGCATAAAGTCCATATACTGTTTTCTGTGTTAACCTTATTCTTTTTAATCACCTAACTGATCAATCAGAGAAGGTGAGCAATAAAGCTGAAACTGCTGTTGTTGTGATGTGTTGTTACCGGTGGTGATAATGATTGCAGCAGTTTTGGAGGCTTTTCCTGCTCCTTCAGCCCCTGGCCCTGTGGTACCCCCTGCTGTTGGAGTGGAGGTAGTGACACTACCCCAGTTCAGTTCCTGGTAGGTCCTCAGCCTCTCAATGAGGTCATTTTTGGTGCCGGAGACAGGCAAGCTACGCAGCTTTAATTCAGACTTCAGTTCTGCGACCTGACAGAAAGACAGCGTAAAAGAAAAATTGAGATTGAAGAAAGACAGTGAGGGGAAGCAAAGAAATTAGGATAAATTTGAAAGGAAAATCAGACAGAGTAATACATCACTGTCTTGCTCTTTAACCATGCTGAGTTGAGTTGCTCCTTTCAATGAAAGAAAACTTGAGGATCTTTTACATGCATCACATTACATTTACCAGTTACTCCAGCAAAAGCTTGTAAATAGCAGAGAGTGCTGTTTATTTAGACTTTATTAATTCTGTACTGAATGCTTAGTGTCCAACCATCACTCATGTGGCTCATATTATGATCATGACACATAAGGTAGGAAAAGTTTTCTCTGGGATCTGCATGTTGCTATTCAGTTTACCTTCATTTCATCCAGGTTTGGAGGCAGAGACACTGGTTTGGCTCCAGTTACAGAAACAGAACTTAGACAGGTGTGGCTGCACTGGTTAGAGAAGTCTGTTGAAGATGCAGCAGCAGGTCGAGCTGAGGAGGAGGTGGACATAGATTTGGAGGAGGAAGATGGCTGCTGAGCTGTCTGGGGTCTGCTGAGCAGAAAGATAGTGAGACAAAAGTAAACCTTGACAGGAGATAGCAGCTATCAAGTCATGTTCCTCCCAGCCTATATGAAACCCTTTGAACTCCACAGAATAGTATGCATTCAGAGAATATCTCCATTTACTTAGGTGGTGCAGGCAGGATGGCGTGGTAATGCTGCTGCTGCTGACTGAGGATTTGGAGCTGCAGAAAGAGCTGCTGCTGCTGGAGGATCTTGGCGTAGGATGAATCCAGATGGGGAGGAGGCTCTTTATCTCCCTTCTGGTCAGGAGGGATGTACTGATGATACTTTAACTTTTTTATCTGGAAGGCAATCCATTAACAAGTCATTATTTAAGCAATCAACAGCTTCTTCGACAAATATTTGTTTCCTCTTAGATTTAACTGTACTGGTTATTAGTAATACTACCATTAGAATTTATTGCCTCTCAGCAGGAGAAGTGTTTCTACCTTTGGCTTGTCCTTGGTTTTCTTGTGTTTTAGGGCAGAGCGGTCGCAGTTTGGTTTAGGCTGTGGCTAAAAGAAGATAAATAATATTGATGAGAGTATACTTTAAGTATACTTCATGAAACACTTTATACCACAATATGCATCTGTTCTTTTTCTTTTTATATTAGAACTCTGTTATTAAATTCACTTGTTTGGCCTTGTGAGGGGAGCGCAATGAGTCATACACAACACATGCAGTATTTCATGGTACCACCAGAGCCGATCTGTGGAGAGCTTGCTCAGTTTACAGGGATCTAGTGAATAGTCCGCAGGGTTAGGGTTAGATATTTTAGCAACTGGAACTAAACAGCTAAAATAATTATTTAAACTTTTTTCTATACAAAAAGCCCACATTTTATTCTATTTTTTGCAAATATAGTACAGTACTCTTCTGTTTCCCCTCATCCCCAACCGGTCGCGGCAGATGGCTGCCCCTCCCTGAGCCTGGTTCTGCTGGAGGTTTCTTGCTCATAGGGGGTCGTCTGACTGTTGGAGTTTTCTGTCTAATTTGTAGGGTCTTTACCCTAAAATATAAAGCGCCTTGAGGCGACTGTTGTTGTGATTTGGCGCTACATAAATAAAATTGAATTGAAATTGAATTGAATACTGTGCAAACGTCTTGAGCCACCCCTCATTTCTTTATATTTTGTTAGGAAAATGGGAAATAGGTGCAATGATTTACTGAAACATGTGCAAACATGGAAATGTAATATAAGGCAAAAACAGAGTTTGTACAATTGTAACGAGCTTGAAAGTCAATATTTGGTATGACCACCTTTATTCTTCAACACAGCCTGAACTCTCTTAGGCAACCTTTCTTGTAATTTCTTTAAGTAGTCTTCAGGAATAGTTCACCAGGCTTCTTGAAGGACATCCAAAGCTCTTCTTTGGATGTTGGCTGCCTTTTGTTATGCTCGCTGTCAAAATGATCTCACACCGCTTCAATAATGTTGAGGTCCAGGCTCTGGGGAGGCCAATCCATGACTGATAGTGTTCCATTGTGTGTTTTCATATACAGCTATGCTTTTACTGCATTGGCAGTGTGTTTGGGATCATTGTCATGCTGAAAAATGAAGCTGTTGCCAATCAGTACTTTCCAGATGGTATTGCATGGTGGATCTGTCTGTACTTTTCTGAGTTCAAAATTCCATCAATTTTGACAAGATCTCCAACACCACTGGCTGAAATGCAGCCCCAAACCATGACAATGCCTCCACTGTGTTTTACAGATGGCTGTAGACACTCACTGTTGTATCTCTCTAATGACCTCCTCCATACATATTGATTGACAACGATTTGATCCAAAAATTTGAATTCATCACACCATAATATCTGTTGCCACTGATTTTCAGTCCAGTTCTTATGCAATTTGGCACACCTCAGCCTTTTCTCCCTGTTTCCCTTCCTTAAGAAAGGCTTCTTGACAGCCACCCTTCCACTGAGACCATTTCTGATGAGGCTTCGGTGAATAGTAGATGGATCAACTGAAGGGCCAGCTGCATCTCTCAGGTCCTGTGTCAGATCTTTGCTGGATTTTTTTCCTATTTCTTAAGGACATTTTTCCGATGCTGTTCATCTTCTTTAGATAAGTTTTTAGGCCTGCCAGTTCTTCTTTTGTCCTCCACTTTTCCAGTTTCCTCAAATTTTTGAAGGACACACATCTGCCAGGTTTTTGGCTAACAACTCTTTGGGAATCACCTTATTGGTGCAAAAATACTATTTTATGCCTGTCAAACTGTGTTATCTTTGGTATTTGATGTGTTTTTGTGACAGGCTGCTAGTAACAAAGTGCCTAAAGATACAATTTAAAATCAGTTCTTTATCTGTTGTGTTGAGACAACACTGGTTCATCCCTTGAGTTAGGTGCCTTTTTTATGCTTGAATGAGTCATAGGTCAGTGTTAAGTGTTTTAACAAACAAAAAACATTCCTCTGAAAATGTTCAGCTACAAGGACTGGACTGAAAATGAGTGAAAAAGCAGCCAATGTCCAAAGAAATATTTGGAAGACTTTCAGAAAGCCTGGAGAACTACTGCTCAAGAGCACTTTAAAAAAAATTACAAGAAAGAAATTACAAGAAAGTCTGGCTCCTTGGAATCAAAACATAAAGAAGTGAGTGGTTGCTCGAGACTTTTGCACAGTACTGTATTAATGTATTTATGGCTAAAACAGATGCTTCCTGCTGCTGGAAAATGTTTGACTGTGAAACCAAAAGAATTAGCAGAAAGACAGTAAATTGGTGCATAAACTAGATTCATGTTTTTAATTGATTCATGACTTCATCGTCACTGTGAGGGAAAAATATTGATTGAAGTGTTTCGGTCTAATGTAGGTGTGTCACCAGCACTGACAGAGCCAAGCACAGTTAGCACATTTTCTTTCCCAGACAAGACATACATTTATCGACAGATGTTACCTTTATATGAGAGTTAGCGCCTGTCCTCTGGACAGATGATGCCATTGTCTCGTTGGTCAGCTGGAGTGAAATCAAGGACCCAGAGGTTTGTGGAAGAGAAGGAGCTGGAGGTGGGACCTGATTGATAGGATGGAAACACTGACTGATCATTGATGTCTAAAACAAGCAAAAGAAATGACAAATAATGTGTGTGATACATTTACTGTAGCCTCTCAGTTGGGTGTGGAAGGGCAGACTGTTTTTGATGCGCTTCAGTGAATGAAGGCCTGGACAATAATTTATACACTGAATGAATCTCCAGGCAGTATTCAGTGGTGGTGGGTGGTGTTCTTGTTTATTCAGTGATTAAATGATACAACAAACTCACTTTTTGGATGAGTGGTGTGGCTAAACTCTAAACTTGTCAGTGTGCGAGTAAGTGGGTGCTCAAAATGTTATCTCCCCGTCACCCTAGCACGATTAGCCCCTCTGTTACACCTGCGCCTAGTATAAACTCTGCCACACTGTACTACACCAGCACCCTTAGTGAACCTGTCACAGCTCACATATACACAGACAAATTAATAGCCTCTGCATTCACTTTAAGCTGCGGGTTTACAATCTTGCATCCATGCTGCACAACATGTTAGTCAAACTCTCTGGACCGATCCTACCTGTGTAGGAGATGGGATGCTATCCCCAGTCAGTGTTTCTCTTGGAGAGGGCAGAGGTCCCAGGCCCAAAGGACACTCCTCGCCAACAGGCATGTACTGCCCTGGAGACAGACTGTCAATACTGTCCTCATCAAATGAAGAGTTCTCTCCTGAGGCTCTTGGAAACTGTGTCTCTGAGAGGGGAAGGGGAGGATCGTGGGGAGACGTGCAAAGGAAATAATCGTTATCTATCTAAATTAAACCATAAAACAAATGTACTACCTAGTGATTCTGCCTCCTTGCCCAAGTCTGTGTGCCTGTCTTTCCTTGTACATCCTAATAACCACAAGACACATAACGCTATCAACTGAATTTACAGGGGCTGAGCCAGTGGACTCTTCCTTATGATTCTAACACCCTGTGGGCATCTCCAAAGTCAGCCAAATTACAAACAGTGCCTCCCTACAAGTATCAGTTACTCATCACTGCTTGTGTTTGTTAATGTGGAATATGCTACAAAAATACAAACAAGATTCCTCTCCAGTGTCTTGTCTACAACTGACAGTCCACAGACACACACACACACACACACACACACACACACACACACACACAAAGAAATTAAAACTACCTAAATTCTTTCTGCAGTCATAACATGTCCATAAGAGCCAGTTTGAGATGCAGCATGATCGCTTTCATTCATCTATGTTCATTTTCAGCACAGCCAAACGAGGCTGGCTACCTCCTTCATAATAGTTTTTATGTGACAGATTGTGTCTCTCTGACGTTGTGCTGAGAATTCTGAAGGATCATTTGTGTAATTTATGCAATGAATATTTTAATTTCTTATGTGAGGGCTCCTCCTGTTTATGCCTGCTATACCAATAATGTTCCCTTTAAATAATGTTTTTAATGCACCAGATAACTGTAGCTAAGTATGATAAAATCAGATACATCAATGTAAAAAAAAAACAAAAAACAAAAAAAAAACAACTGCAAAGAAAACTGTCAACCCCACGCCCAAAGTTTCCATATTATCCAGCCACAGGAAGTTTGAGACATCCTACAACATAGCATTTAATCCAAGCGTGCTAGTTTTCCCATCCAACATATCATATAATCATTTCATTATTATGCAGACTTATGAGTCTTTGCAGGGATTTAAGGAATAAAGGTACCCGCTAGGGTCCCCTGGACAGCTGTAGAGACTTTTTCTTTGATAATAGATGTGAGTTATTTAATTACAGGAGCCGCTATGGGCAGCAGCAGACTGCTATGTAGAACACACTGCTGTCCATTAATTTACCATCAGCCGCAATGATGAAAAGACAACATGGGGCTGATTTAATAATGTGATGACTTGCCTACAGCTGTGCTCTATGAGTAGGAGACCATCATACTTTGTATGCTTATATCTTTGCATGTCAACCTCATCTAGCCGCTGTGTTCCCAGGGCTCCTACAGAAAGTGGAGGTAATGTAATTGTGTTTATTGTGTAGCAGTGACAGAGATGGATACTCCACTGACACAGTCTGTTATTAAATCTCAACCTTCTTACTCTACACATCAATCAACCAGCTGGACCCACTGAATGCTTTGCTCTCACAGTACTGGCACATACAAAAAAAGTTTGTGTTCTATATACAAATCCCATTTAGATGATCCTCATCCTTATTTCAGGCAGTTTCTTCTATTCTTGGATCTGTATGATGTCAGTGAGAGCAGATATCATACAGACATGGCCATTTCAGGGAAACAGCTCTGGCTGTAAGCACAGAAGCCAGCGAAGACAACTGAACCATCTGGGAGTAAGTATCAGCTTGTGATAGCTGGAGGAAGGGCCAGGAGGGACGTCCTGTCAGGAGCCTCACAGTGTGGGTGTGTTTTGATGAAAATGTATATTACACTTCCTTCCTCCATATAGACTGTGTGTAGGAAATTATATATCAGTGGTACACTTGTTGATTTTTGAGGGGGCAGAAATAATAAAAGAAAATTTTGCAGAGCAAGGCTTATAAAGTTGGCATGACTAATGTGTTATGGAACAATTGCCGTACATATCAAGACTGCATGAAGCAAAATTTGTATTGATTTGTGCATTGATGGCCATAAAAGCAAAGCAAACTGTCACCTACAACAGACAAGTAGGGAAAAAATATAAACAGGAGTCAGATGAGCTCTTGAAAGGCTTATTAACAATCTGAAGCTGGCCTCAGTAACTGCATCTGTGTGCTTAAGGCCATTCTACTTGGTCTCACCACATTGTTTGTGTTGTTATTCAAGGCAACAGGGCCTGTGGTAAACTTAAAGGAGTCAACCACAGATAATTCAGCACTTCTAATATTTAAGCTAATAATTTCCTCCACTGGGCAGAAGTAATCCTGAGAGGAGTTCGTGGTGGTCCAGCTGAAGATAACACCAGTCTAAGAAACAATTCTGTGACAAGTTGGTGAAAATAGTTGTAGAAACATAATGTAACATGCAAATTGGATCCTGTTTATTCCTACTAGGACAGCTGGCTGAAAACCTTCCTGGCTTACCATTGATGGCTTGTTTAATACTGGAGTGAACAGGTAGGATGTTTTTATGGATCAGCTCCATGGGCCCTGGCCTGTGGGCGATCTTATCATTCAAATCATCAGCAAGGCGTGCTCTCTTCAGCTGTAGCTGCTTGGCCTGAAGCAATGGCTCTGCTGATGGCTCTGCATAGACACACAAACCAAGCAAGGGAATTCTTTGCATGTGTGCAAGGATCGAAAGTTTTTTTCTTAGACTGACCAAAGCTCCAGAGGCACGAGGCCCCGTGTAGTGTTTACCCTCCAAGATGTGCATCCTGATCAGATCAGATTTTTCTGGACGATTCCTGACCTTCCTCTTGAGATAGTCTTCCGTCTGGAGAGAGACCAAGGAATAATAATAATAATAATAATAATAAATGTCTTGCAGACACAAACCCCTTATCATATACTGTTTAACACAGTGGTTCCTAATCTTTATTAGGTGTACTCCCATAGCTCCTTCTGTGAATGAAGTAGACAGCGCCTTTCTAAGATAACTAAATGGTCTATGTTTATCTATTCATTTTAGCTAGTCGCTAATGGAGAATTACTTTAGTTTTTCCACTCGACTTTTCACTCACAACTGCAGATGATGTAGCCCTTGGGGCAATCACTGATTTAGTGGATAGTTTTGCACTGCACCATACAGTCGAATAACAGTATTCATCTGAGCAGATGGCCTTATCTCAGCTCTTGTCTTTTTCTGCTTACATAAAAGCAGGAAAGGAAAGAGTTCCTGTAATGATGTCACGTGTTTCAAAACCTCTCAGGGAGAAAATGACGCTTGAATCATATCAGTTTTGACATCAGTGACTGATCTGAGCATGGCATACTCACCCGTGCTCGTTCCAAGCTCCTTCTCTGTTCATGGAAGGCAGCTGAACTTTTCAGTGCTTAAAGGATAAAACGAGAGAAGGCACAGTAAAAATTAAAGGAAAATGAGACAGGGTGTTAACATGGCAGTTTGTGTGTGTGTGTGTGTGGGGGGGGGGGGGGGGGGGGTTTAGATGTTTTTTTTTTTTTTGTTGTTTGGGTTT
>VUQI01039226.1:0-10428 GCA_015106735.1 Paratilapia polleni | reverse complement strand
GGTGTGTTTGTTTGTGTGTGTGCGTGTGTGCGTGTGTGTGTGCGTGTGTGCGTGTGTGTGTGTGTGTGTGTGTTCGTGGGTGTGTTCGTGGGTGTGTTCGTGTGTGTGTGTGTGTTCGTAGGTGTGTTCGTGTGTGTGTGTGTGTGTGCGTGGGTGTGTTTGTGTGTGTGCGTGTGTGTGTTTGTGTGTGTTTGTGTGTGTGTGTGTGTGTTTGTGTGTGCGTGGGTGTGTGCGTGTGTGTGTGTGTGTGTGTTCGTGGGTGTGTTCGTGTGTGTGTGTGTGTGTTCGTGGGTGTGTTCGTGTGTGTGTGTGTGTGTTCGTAGGTGTGTTTGTGTGCGTGTGTGTGCGTGTGTGCGTGTGTGCGTGTGTGTGTGTGTGGTTACTGACCGCAGGAAGTGAGGCAGGTGGTGTCGGCTGGTCCAGAATGAGTTGTCATCTAAGCTCATGTTCCTCAGAGCTTCTCTAGTTGGCACCAACAGAGTGATGTTTCCACTCAGGTCCTCAGATGTGTGACTGAACCTCTAACCCCACACACACACACACGCACACAATACAATTTATGTTATTTTTAATTTATGAAAACACTGAGAAGCAACAACTACAGAAGCTACACCTGCTTTGAAAGGTAACATTTGGCCTGGGTCTCTTTCATGGTTTTGCCTCATTTGGCTGGGAGATTTATTAACATTTTTAACATATATCAATAATTTGTAGAACGGCCAATAGGAACAGCTTCTTTCTGAAAGGACCTGCGATTGGCCAAAGTCTCCCTTTAACAATCAAGATTATTTAAAGAAAAAAATAGAGCTCAGGCGAGGTGCAGGTGTGCACGTTCACCTAAAACAATTTTACTGAAAGGTTTTTATGATTTTTTTTTTCCCCAGTAACACCAAAAACATTACTACCAACCCCAGCTTTAATAAAGTTATTTAGGGTAATCTAAATGTACACCTAACTGAAACAACCTGTTAAGTAGCCAAATAGGGCTGGGCGATGTGGACAGCAAAATCATATGTTGATATTTTTTGGTTTTGAATGGAAAAAATGGAATGGAATGACAGATATCCATCTTGTTTCTATGAAAGCAACATGTGAGCTGATGTAATTTCATAAGGTCATATTTAAAAGCAGTTTGTTAATTAATGTTAATAAATAATTTCACTGAGTTTACCCAGTGAAATTATGTGCTTCTGCTTCACAGAAATAAAGTTATAATATATTAAAAAAATCCAAGAAATAGTCAAAAACTTAAAAAAAAGGAGGACAAGAAAGTCTAAAGTGAGGCCAACAACATACACAATAAAAACACATCCTAGAGAACTTTGCAAGTTTGCGCTTTCTTCTTAATTGTGCGTATGAAGCACAAAGTGAGCCCGTGCTCATTTGGCGAGAGAGGCTTAAAACTGAGAGGGGGGAGCTGCAGGAGGAGGGCTGTAGGAGGGGTTGAAAATTTTGTCATTTTCTTCCCAGATTTCTGCTTTTTTGCCTACTGCAGCTTTAATCACCACAAGAGAGACTAGTGTGATCTCCTGGCTAGCTTAGTTTTAATAAAGTTTTTTCTAGTTTAAATTTGAAAACAGAAAACTGAATGAGTTAAATAACTACAGAGCAGCACGTCTGCTTCTTACTCACCTGAGTCAGCCGGTAGAAACTGTACATCTTTATATTCATCTCCAGCTCCTACAAGCACACCCACAGAGACATTACTGTAGTAAGTTAATGAATCAAGGTTAATGTAGGATGTTTTCAAACACATTTGACAGAAGGAGGCATCATTTTTACTGGGACATAAATATAGTCAGTCCCTGACCTGTTTAGTATAGTCTAATACCTCAGTTTAATACAGTTTATGCTGTTTGGAATTGTTATTAATTGCAATCATGCTAAATGTGTAACTTAATTATTTAGGGTTTTTAGACACTCAACCCATCCTGCTAACCTAGATTTGTTAACATATGTTGGTTATGGCTATTTCACTTAAAAAAGGGGTTAAAGCACACTACTTGGCTCAAAGTAATCATTTAATTCTTAAATAAAATAAATTTAAAAAAGAATAAGAATTATTTCTTTGAGCCAAATAGTGTGCAGATCTTTTCCCTCTTTTGAAACATACTGGGGTAAAGGTTTACCTGCATGTGTGAACATTCGCTCTAAGAAGTTAACATTAATGAGGTGGAAATTTATTTGTAAAACCAGGAAAAAAGTAATGTATGTAATAGATTTTACTTTTTATGTTGTTTTGATAAAACCTTTGACCAGAAGAACCTGTCATGAACACAAACTATAGTCATCACATGCCACTGAAAGTTTAAATCTAAAATCAGTACGTTATGAATAGTTGCAATTGTTTGTACTCGAGTAAAAAACTTCTACCTGATTGAGCCTTTTTATTTTATTTTGTTCAACCAACAACGAAACATGAGGATATTTATTCTTAGCTACACACCAGTGTCAAAGTCTCCACTTGTCTGTGATTATGAAAAGTCTTAACAGAACTGTCCAGTTTTCAAATAACAGAAATTATTCATTTATCTATCCAAATGAACAGTATTGTTTTTTCAATATATTTAGAGAGTTTGTCTGATAGTCTTATTTTTTTGTATTTATTTTCTCTCCAATAACGGTGAGATCCCTAAAATAATCGTTATTATCATTATATTACTAACATAAGTAAAACTTTGTTTCATGGTGACTGAACTTCCATAATCTCCAAAATGCATCATAATGAGCTGAATAATTACCTCTAGTATTGATCCGAAGCAAATGTTTCCATCTCCAGCGTAGCCGTCAGGACAGGTGCAGGTGTGACTTCCACCCTCCTTCATCTCACACTTTGCCTGACAAACAAAACAAACCCCCCCCCCCCCAAAAAAAACAGGATTATGGGATGAATCGCTAAAACTCTACTGTCCAAATAATTGTCCAGCTTCCCATCACCAGTTAAAGTAAAAGTGAACTATTTTCTACCAAAGTACGACCATAAGCAACTTTTCTACGCCCAGAGGGAAGTGTTCTTTATTAGCAAACACAGATCAGCACCCTGTTTCAGATGTAATTATTAGGTCCATGAAGTAAATAGATAGAAGTGACTGTTCTGACTGATGGTTTACACTAATATTGCTCTCATCACCTCCAACATACAAAATGCTATATCAGTGAAACATTTCATGTTGGGGAAAAGCATCTCAAGCCCTCTAAAGCTTTTTAATAAAATTCATCTGACAGGTAATTTCAAAGGCTTGTCTTGAAGTCAAAAATGAAGCAAACAAATCAATCAGAACCTTTCACAACATATTCTCAATACCCCTTTTTACCTTCTTTGAAACGAATTCATTTTAACGATAATAGATTGTAATTACTGCAGCGGAACAGGCAGCTTTTGGTTTTAGCTGTGCTCCAAGTAGATCCGTTTGCAGTTACCAAATGATACAAAAACTAATTGAGGGGACTAATTATTAAGTAGTTTTAAAAAACTGATGCTTTGCCACAAATTTAAGCAGATTTAGGCTGATGCTACATTTTTCTTAAGATGGAGTTAGCATAACCCATCAGTGAGAACAAATACAAATATTATCAACTGGTAACCTTTCGGGCTTAAAAACAGAGACTCCAAAAGAAAGTCAGTCCTCGTAGACTCCCAGGTTTAAATGCTCAATTTTACACCATTAAGTGGGTTATTTAAAAAAAATCATTTTGATCTCTGTAGCTAATTTTCTACTTTATAACATCATTACAGGTTTTTTTTTATAACTCACCCATCTGGAAACTGCTTTTATTGACAATGTGCTGACTCAGACAACTGTAGCTGTAGGTGTCTGCTAGGCTTCACCTCAGGGTCACTGAATCGGACCTCTAGATGTTTGTGCTGCTGGTGCCTTTTGAAGCATTTTAAACTGAATTATCTGACAAATGACATGGCTTGCTACAAGGTACAGGCCGTCCAAAAAGTTTGTGCTTCACTTTTGGTGGTGACTGAAGTTCTAGTATTTTATTAGTCTGTTACTTATCACTACTTAACAAGTATGTGTGTCTTGCTGAGTGTGTGCTGGGCCCCATACAGTTTATAAATCCAGTTTGTTAACCAACCCTGCTAGGTTAGCTGATAACTTTACACTCCATCCTCTCATTCAAAACCATCATGCTTTATTTAGGTGTGTGTGTGTGTGTGTGTGTGTGTGTGTGTGTGTGTGTACCAGCTCATGGCAGCCTCCATTCTTTTTGAGGCAGGGGTTGATGAGGTCACACACTTGTCCATTTCCCATATATCCAGTTTTACAAACACACTCACTCTGCAGATGGAGAAACAGTCAGTCAGATGAGAAATGGCACAGCCCGGCAGCTGATTAGTAAAAAGTAGTTTTACTCATTTACACTTTTACAGTGGTGCATTCTCATATTCTCAACTTTCACATAATGAGGTCAGTGTATGCACAAGTAATCTCTGTAAGCCAAAGGCTCTGCACCAGTATAAGATGAATAAGGATTATTTTGAACTGGGAATTGTACTGAGCTTCTCTACTGGAGTCCAAGATTGAAAATATGGAGCTGTAAATGGGCAATGAATATTAATAAACTTAAAGTTTATCTATCTCAAACTTTAAGTAACTGACCTGTCCGGGTCCGATGTGGTTACAGTCTGCGTTGGGGCTGCAGCCTCCTCGACTCTCCAGCTGACAGTTGTTGATCTCCACACACACTCTGCCATCACCTGTCCAGCCCTCAGCACACACACATGAAGCATTACCTGGACCCACATACACACACTCAGCCTGCAGAGAAAGAGAATGTGTTACAAAGGAAAGAAGGCTGCTTTGAATCTAACAGAGTTGAGCTTCATGATCACTCAAGTTAAAATGTTAAAAACAAAAAATAATCATACACATTAAATAAAGAAAGCACATCAAAAACCCACAGACTGTCAGAATGATAATCACAAGAGTAAGTCATTTTGGGAGATTATTAATGTGGGAGAAGTTAACTCTGGACAAGTTTGAATGGTTATTAACACGCACGCACGCACGCACACACACACACACACACACACACACACACACACACACACAGTCTTACATTGGTGTCACAGTTTCCTCGGTTACTCTTCAGACAGGGGTTGATGGGAATACAGGAGTGACCGTCACCCTCATATCCATCTTTACACACACACCTGGTGCAAGGCACATACACAGTTGAACAAACTCAGCAGGTGATACAATAACAGAGGTGGAAAAATCCCTTTATTATTTCCAGAGGACCATTGAGAATAATAACTGAACATTTATTTAAATAATTACAAAGGAGGGTAAGCAGCAGAAAATGGATGGATGGATGGATGGATGGGTGGATAAAAATATCCTTTAAAACATTTCTGTCAAGGGAAATCCCAGTCTGAGGAGTTATTGGACATCAGAGAGCATAACAGACAAAGACCCTGATTTACAGTGAGGAGGTTAATAACAGGGGGGAAATGGATAATTGTATCATACTGAGCCACCTACAGCTACCAAGCAGTACAGATGACCCGCCACATAAAGAAAAGAGGGGAAAAACTGTCACAAATGCTACCTGTCTGACAGCATCAGCTGTCAACAGTATGTCATCTGTCAGGAGATTCGTACCACACAGATTGGGTAATGCTAACACAGTGCCAAGCAAGCTAAAGAGGCTCCTGGAAACTCAATATGCCTTCTGAGTGAAACTTGGCCAACTTAACAAAAGCTCTGGATCTGAATGAGTCACAGCATCATCCTTTTCAGGTCAGTGGTGACACTCTAAAAAAAAAAACGCACGTATCGTGCAAGGTCCAGATGCTGGAAACAAGCTCTCAAAAGTGCCTTCATCTGACCACGGAATCCGAAGAAGAACTGAGAACATGTCTGAAAACCACTGGTAGAACTAATGTGATTGATTTTCAGTCATCTAAATCACTCTCTAGATGCTCATTAAGAAAATGTTAATGCATTAATTATTAATGTACACAATAGAAATTTCAACTCCTTGTCTCAGACCATGGCATTGATGAGTGAGTGAGTACAGCTTCTGAATGACTAGCTGCTCAGCAGTGGAGCACACATATCTGCAACATCAAAGTGGGCAGCTTCATTCACACAGATGATGACGATGACAGCTTGGTTACAAAGGAGAGTCGGTCTACATGGTGACAGTTGTGGCTTCAGAATGCTAATTAAAGATCCAAAAACAGGTCTCAAAGGCTATGAAAGGAACGAGACTGAAACTTACAACTTCAATATCTAAAAGGTGATTCAAACACAAACCCCCACCCCCCTCAATTTCAAGTTATAGTGGCGTTAGTCGTATTATCTTACGTAGTATCCAGCCCTGTCTGATTACAATATGCGTGGATGTGACAGTGCTCCAGCAGTCCATCAGCGTTGCAGGGCGTGGCCGTCTTGTCACACAGGTCCCCGGAAAATCCCTCCACGCAAGATCCCCTTCGACACACGCCACCGCTGGCTGGACGGTTATCACAGACACCGTGGACACAGTGACACTCTGAAGACACACAGAAACACTTTGTGTGATAATTTTCAGTTACACAGTCTCAATACTACAACAAAAAACACTGCCATACATACAGACATACAGATGTTTTCCACACTAAGTAGTTAGTACAATAATATTAATCCAGTTAAACTTCAGAAAATGGGATGTTAGAGGGGTAAAAATGAAGCAGCTGCTCATCCAGTGAAAATGGTTTCCAAAAGATGAATCTGATTTTTTTGCCCCATTTCTTCTAGTTCATCCATAAATTAGGTTGATACGTGTGGTTCTGAGTAAAGTGCCTCAACTACTATTGGATCAATCCACAATAAACTCTGAACAGGCCATTCATGTCAGGATTGGTGCAGTGAAGCGGACACTGTCTTCTTCACCACAACAGACACCGGTCTGTTGTGGTGAATAAGGTTCCTACCCTCGCCTATGGCCACAAGTTGCAGCTAGTGACTAAAAGAATACGACTAGGGATGGAAGCAGTGGAAATGAGCTTCCTCCATAGGGTGTCTGCACTCAGCCTTAGAGATAGGGTGAGGAGCTTGGTCATTCGAAAGGGACTCAGTGTAGAGTTCCTATTCCTTCACATGAAAAGGAGCCAGCTGAGGTGGTCCAACATCAGGAAGCCTCATATAGGAGGTGTTTCAGGGATGTCCAGGGAAGACCCAGGACATGCTGGAGAGATTAGGTTTCTTGGCTGATTTGGGAACAGTGTCCACGCAGAAGAGCTGGACAGGAGAGGGAGGTCTGGGCATGTCTGCTTAGACACTGCCCCCACGATCTGGACCCGGATAAGCGGTAGAAAATGGATGACATCCTCAGTTACTATTTTGCATTTGTCTCATAGCATAACAGAAAAATGTGTACAGACATACGCTGTATGGAAATAAAATTAATACTAGCCTTTGGCATATGGGTCGCCAGTTTAACCAGGTGAACTATAGCGGTGCCCGCACTGGTATTTTTTATTACTTTGGGGGCTAAAAATAAAGGTAATCCACATGGTCTTCAGATTCGCAGGAGCTGGGACTTATTAAAGACTCTGATGTTCGCTTTTGTAACCAACAACAGAGCATTTAACATGCTTTGCTCATAGATGATACATTTTAGAGTTAGAAGAAGCAGCTCTAGCAAGGAAATAATAATGCTAGACTGTGGCTGCTTATTTAACAGGGCACATCTGTGCTGCTTAAGCACATCTGTTCACCAGCTGGGGGCTGATGTTATCCCCTTTTGATGTCAGAAGGAGCTTGCTAGAGCTTGTTCTCTAGCAAGATTAATCCAGTTAGCTAAAAGTAAACTAAAAAGTGAAACTAGGTGTGAAATAAATATATCTTATAAATATACTAAGATATTCTTAGTCTTTGTCACTTTCTTCAAATTTGTCAACACAACAAGCATCAGGAAGCTCAGTATGTTCATTGAGACTGGGATGCCATGACTGTGAGCCAATAGGTATTTTAGTCATTCACCCCAAATTTGTGACAAAAACTAATACAGAAGCTTATAAAAACTAGTCTAAAAATAAACATTAAAGAAACAAAAAACAAAAAAAAACCCTTAAGTTAAAATGAAAGTCAAACTAACTGAAACAAAACTGAATGTAAAAGAAAACAATAAAACTAAAAGAAATAAAAAAAATATAATAATGTTACATAATAATGTAATGTTTGATGAGACACCAAAATGGAGACACATAATTATGTTGAACACAATGAAAAAGTTTCCTCTTTAACTGTTAGCTAAGAGGAGGCATTACCTTCATCACAGTTCTTGCCATGCTTGTTTGGATCTGAGCAGATGTGGCAGGCGATGCCCCTCCAGCCTGGCTGACAGCTGCATGAGCCATTACCATGGATACCATCAAAGCACTGTGTGCGATTTGAAAAAATAAATTAATTAATTAAAACACATCCGCTGAAGGACGAGGCTCCAGGGAAAGAGCTGCTTGCTGTTCCTTACTGTTCCTCTGTCGTAGCACGGATGCTGAAATCCTCCAATACAGGGCTTACAGTCCGGACCATAGAAACCTTTACAACACTCTGCTACCTGTTAAACACACATGCACACATCACATTAAAACACAGCAACACTAAATCATTTCAAATGTATAAAATATATGTTTTAAATAAGTACTAATCCAACATTTGTGGAAGTGGAAGCGACACAGCACAACAGTGAACTCTGTCAATAAAGCCACTTCCAATTTCCCAGCTCCTTAACTATGAACCTCCTCATAAATACCACCCCTTTTATAGCATTAAAAACTAATAAAATAATAAAAACACTGGAAACGAACCAAAAATAATTGAACTGAAAACAAAAATCAAACTTACATAAGAATAAAAACAAACAGGAAATACATAACTGTAATAACTCTGGTTCATACATCCTCACACAGTCATGCAGCCACAAGTTAAAAATAAAGCATCAGTTCCCCTCTCACCTGTTTGGTGGTGTTGCAGTATTTGGCACAGCCTTTGCTGAGTGATGACCTGAGAGGAGATGTGACGTACTCGCAGCCAATCTGATGACTGTCCTGAAGAGACAGAAACACAGATCTGTGCTATGGTTCACTAGTGATCACATAGTACAAAAACATATTGGCTTGGAGAATGAACAAAGTGATGCTGGGAAAGATTCCCAAAGCATTCAGAGTTTTATCCCTTGAATATGACTGTGACTGTGGGAAGCATGGCATCAGATCTGAGCAAAGAGGGGCTTTCTCAGCATCAAATCATGGCGAGACTGAAGGTTTCTGTGGACCTCAAACAGTTTGTTGAAACCAGATCAGTTTTTTTTTCAAAGCAGAGTCAGGCAGACTATCAGTGACTGCAAAGGCACAAGAACAATACATTAAGCTTTGCAAACTGAAAGGTAGAAAAGCAACTTCATCCCAGATACAGGATTTATTAGATAAAGAACCTAAGATTTCATTCAGCCTGTTGAAGACGCCTGTCTACTTGTGGTCTCCGAGAAAGAAAAGCATCTTTGAACCTTTTCTCAGAAGCAGGTGGAGGAGGGTCTGTTAATACACTATTCTGACTGGTTGATTGCCATGCTAATTTTATCATAGACTGTATATAAAGATGGACACAGCCACTGTGAAATTCAGTTCAATTCAATTCAGTTTCATTTATATAGCGCCAAATCACAACAACAGTCGCCTCAAGGCACTGATATTTTAAGGTAAAGACTCTACAATATTAGACAGAAAACCCCAACAGTCAGACGACCCCCTATGAGCAAGCACTTGGCAACAGTGGGAAGGAAAAACTCCCTTTTAACAGGAAGAAGCAGGCTCAGGGAGGGGCAGCCATCTGCTGCGACCGGTTGGGGATGAGGGGAAACAGAAGGGAGCAGAGGGAGACAGGACAAAAAGACACACTATGGGAGAGAGACAGAGTTTAATAATAACTAATCATTAAATGCAAGTGGTGCATAAACACATGGAGAGTGAAAGGAAGTGATGAAGAGGAAGTGCTCAGTGCATCATGGGAAGCCCCCAGCAGCCTAGCCCTATTGCAGCGTAACTAAGGGATGGTTCAGGGTCACCTGATCCAGCCCTAACTATAAGCTCTATCAAAAAGGAAAGTTTTAAGCCTAATCTTAAAAGTAGAGAGGATGTCTGTCTCCTGAATCCAAACTGGGAGCTGGTTCCATAGGAGAGGGGCCTGAAAGCTGAAGGCTCTGCCTCCCATTCTACTTTTAAATACCCTAGGAACCACAAGTAAGCCTGCAGTCTGAGAGTGAAGTGCTCTATTGGGATAATATGGTACTATGAGGTCTTTAAGATATGATGGTAAATGGTAAATGGACTGGTACTTATATAGCACTTTTCTACTCAGTTTCTGTGTACTCAAAGCGCTTTATACTACAGGCCACATTCACCCAGTCAAACATACATTCATACAGCAC
>VUQI01039224.1:0-11229 GCA_015106735.1 Paratilapia polleni | reverse complement strand
TCATTAGTTATTATTAAACCCTGTCTCTCTCCCATAGTGTGCCTTTTTGTCCTGTCTCCCTCTGCTCTCTTCTGTTTCCCCTCATCCCCAACCGGTCGAGGCAGAAGGCTGCCCCTCCCTGAGCCTGGTTCTGCCAGACATTTCTTCCTGTTAAAAGGGAGTTTTTCCTTCCCACTGTTGCCAAGTGCTTGCTCATAGGGGGTCATCTGACTGTTGGGGTTCTCTCTAATATATAAACCTACTTATAAACCTATATAAACCTATTTACCATGATAAATAAGAGTGCTTGTTTACTTGCTAATGCTAGCTCTGTTTCTACACAAAGGGCAGATTGTAACTGATCTCAGAGCAGTGAAAGCAGAGCCAGGGGCAGCTTGTCCAGTATGCTGCTCTCCCATCAGGCTCCCATCAGAGACTAGCAGCTGATCCACAATGTGCATGTGGAAACCTCTCAGCTTGACAAGCTCCAGCCAATGTTAACAGGACACGGACACAACCATGAGACTGCCTACCCCACACAGACCTCAGTGGCTCTGTTATCAAGCGGAGTTAAGCCTGCTTCCAGAGACAACAGCCAACTACGGCCACAAGATAGCAGTGATGTAAAGGATGGACGCAAACAGGCATGAGAGAAGCTTTATTATAGAGCCCATCCGACATTAAAGGAGAGCTTTACTTTGGTACGTTTTAACTGATGTCTATTTTTACATTTCAACAACCACTGCTTGCCTTGCTTCCTCTGACCGAACACCACTGATTTATACTATTAAAAAGATGCTGTTATACAATAAATAACTGTTAAATGGAGTAGCAGCTAATAGATGACCGGTTAATAGTGAGCTGAATGATAGGGATATGATTAGAAAGAGGCGTCCTTGGTGTTCTAAGAACATTTATGAGTTATTGATCTCAGGAGTTTATTAAAGCCACTTATTAAGTCAGGTAGGAGCTCCATATAAAATGGCAAATTGAGTTCTAAATTAAAGCTGAAATAAACCAATAGAGGAGGTAAGTTGTGTTTGGCCTGGGACGGTTTTAAATAGCACAGATAAGCTTCTCATTAATATTGACTACAATCCAATCAACCAGATGATTCAGGGTTTACGATCAATGCAAAATCCTAATAAATATATTCCACTGATAAAGGGTCACAAACAGTTTTAACTGCTGATCCAACGGTCTGAAATCTACAGGAAATGTTGCTGTTAGTTAGCCTGGTTTAAATTGTTTGACAGTTTTGTATTTTTTTGCTGTCACCGTCTTTTCATAAAGCTGATGGAGGCGGACACACCATCATCATCTCTGCAGAGCCAACGGACGCTCCCTGACAACTCTTTAAAAACAAAATTAGCCGGACAGACAGAAGTCCTCATTTCAGCCTCGTCCAAACGCCAGCCGCCGCCCTCTGCTCGGCTCGGCTCGGCTCGGCTCTGGATTTCCTGCCAAACTTTGAACAGCCCGTCCCTGAAAACCAATAACTAGGAGGGTGTGAAATTATCCTGTCATCACTCTCTTCTTTCCTCCTCTCTCATTTCTCCTCTCCTTCTCTATCTCCTCCCTGTAAAGCTTATGTGTCGGCCAAACAATGCAAAGCAATATAAGCAATGAAATAGCTGTAATCACTCAGTTTCAGCACGCTGCGGGCACTGTGGCGACCTGGCAGCCTTATCGATCTCTGGTGGCGGGAACGATTAAAGGCATCCCGGCAGTTAACAGATGGTGAGTGACGGCACTCATAAACCTTGCGCTAAAAGACTAATGTCGTACAAGCTGCATCCGGCGTGCCAGCAATAAACAACCCTGCCGCATGCTGTCAGCGCTACGAGCAGGGAGAGAGGGATGATGGGAGGCGAAGGGCCACCTGCTGTCTCACCGAACATGGTTTGATACGCGGGGGGTCTTCGGAGCCAAGTATGGAGCGCTGATGGAGGTCGCTGAGAGACAGGCTGCTCTCAGCTTTCAATTACAAAACCCAAATGGTGCCTGAATGGTTCAAATCTGACTGTAGAGATGAAGGAAAGACGACACAGAAAGAAACCCAGAGAGGGTACTGTGGAAGGAAGATACTTTACAAAACCAAACAGCTTTATAATGGCATGAAAACACTTTTTAAAACGCTCCATGTATGGTAGCGCCGAAAATCTGAACGATTAACACCAGGCATGCACCAGGTCAGCAGTCAGCCACTTAGGCAGGATTCACCCTCAGGCGTTGCTTACAACACTTGATGGTGTACATGATACTTGAGGGGATATCTTTGGTGCAGTCGTCACAACAACAACAACCAATCATTCACATGGCAAGATAACCGCTTCGATTAGTAGTTAGCACGAGCCAAGCTAGCTGCATGTTCACATACAACAGGCCGATTACTCAACTCAGATGATCAACTTCTCCTATGCAAGCAATTACTTTGCTCTACACGGATATTTACATGAGGTGATTTGATTGGCTAGCAGTCACTCTGAAGCGTTTGAATGAATGGGATTTGATTGGTATGTAGTATGATGTCACCCTGTTCAAAGTGAAGAAGAGGTGAGTTTACTGAAGCCTGAAACACCTCCATGTGACAGTGCAGTGCCTTCTGACCTTACACTGTGTCTTTGTGGATCTAGAGAAAGCATATGACAAGGTGCCAAGAGAGTTCTGCCGGAGGCTTGTTAAAAGGGAGTTTCTTCTTCCCACTGTCACCAAGTGCTTGCTCATAGGGGGTCGTCTGTCTGTTCACAACCAAATAGCTGTGAACAGACAGCCACAAACATCCACTCCATGTACACAGACCCTGATTTTAAAATATAAACAGAAGTTTTCAGCTGTCTAGGTTTATACATGTAAATTCTGTGTCATCTGGTGCATGGTGAACTTGACATGTCTATAATATCACAAGCATCAGCTCACTGTGTCCTGATGTATTATAAACTCGTGGTGCAGTTTGCTCCGTTTCTGGATTAGTTAGCTCAGTCAGAAAAGAAATGAGCTCCAGACTGAGAGGTCAGAAGTTGTCCTCATAGTGCATATTGTTTCTTGAGTTTCTGACTCTTCTCTCGATTGAGAAAGTTTTGTTGGTTTCATTTTGTTATAATCCATAAAAGGATAATACAAAAACAATTTGTGAACTGTCCTTGCTAGAAAGTTTACAAAGTATGTCCAGGAGATGTTCAAGAGGAATGTCTGGCAGACGGCAACGTTGCATCTCCAACTTCGTGACAACTTTCATTTTAGAACTTTTTTCAAGCAGGACTAGACATTGAGAAAAGACAGTCAGCTGATGGTTATTCAGCATCGAAGTTGTATTTTAGCAACTGAGCATAGTTTCAGAAACTGTCTTGCGTGCATTTTGGCCTTAAAGTTTGCCTGTTAAATAGGTGAAAATTCCATATGTAACCCAAACCTCACCTCTAAACAGGTTACAGGCGACCTGTTGGATGTTAAGAAGTTAAATAAATTCCCATAAAAATTTTCCGTGAACATTCGTGACCCTCAGAGGATTCAACTTACTGACTTTGCTCAAAGTCCTTCTGGAAGCAAGTCTCGCCACTCAGAAGCCATCTTGGTAACGATTCTGGGCAGTTGCTCAAAAACAAGGTTTAAAAAGCTTTTTTTCTCCTTGCAGATTCATTTCCACTGAGCGTGCGTAAAGTTTCACGACATTATGAACTCCAAGGCCACTAGAGGACTTTCAGTTTTAGGGACTTGTTCAGAGTACTGATTCTCATTTTTATGGAGCTCAGTCTCTTTAACATCCAGACACAACCGCAGAGATTTATTATGGCAGGATGAAGTCACAGTGCAGCACAAGAGATTACAGTGGTTTCGGAAATCAATTTTTCTTTTTCCTGCTTCTAACTCCAGAGCCTCTTTTTGCTCTCTCTCTGGCTGACAGACATGTTTGTTGTTGATCGGAGGGAAGCAGCATGAATGTGAGAGAAAATTAACTCCAGTCTGACAGATGGAGGCCAATTAGACTCTCAGGCCACTTGTTAAGGTGGCCGGCTGAGCCCGCTGGGGCTGTGTGTGTGTGTTTAAGAGTGTGCAGGAAGGGTGTGCAGCTGTGCACTTTGTTTGTGGTACATTCTGTTAATTTAGTTTTGTGAGTTGTGCGAGAGCTGTGTGTAGTGTATGACATTAGTGTGTGTTTGTTTATAGACTTGCTTTAAGGGAAAAGTAAGAGTGAGTCTCCAGGAACTGAATGTAAGTCAGTGTAATGCCATGTAAAGTGATGGACAGTGCATGCAAGAATGTGTGTGTGTGAGAGAAAGTTAGACAGCAGTGGGTTCACGCTGTGTTTTATGTCCACCTCCGTTACTGTCTCCCTCGGGTCAGGTGATGAGACACCGGGTCTCAGTGTCTAACTTAGTTTGACGGTTTGTTTTCCAGACACCAGGATGAACGGTGAGCTGAGAGCCGGTCGCACCACGACAACCAAGAGAGGAGGCAGCGCCATTGACAGGTGAGCCTATATATCTCAGGTGCTGGCACCGGTGGTGGGACAGCTGCTTAAGATGGAATTTGCTTCTGTGGTGTCATGTATAGAAGCTATAGAAAGTTAAAAAAACTGAAATGAAAAAAGCAATTTTCACCCTGGCAACACCATAAAAAGGTACCACATCTGTAAAAGAAGCCTGAAAAGAATCCAAAAAGTGCCCTAAAGAGGAATTTTCTTCACTATACTCTGCTGGAAACTGTTTTGTGGCAGTACTGTGTTGATATGTAAACCCATTTGGAGAGAAAACATGAAGAAAACTTTCAATATGAAATTTGAGGATTGCTTGGAAAGTGGATCCGCAGGCATCGCTTTGCATTGTTGAGAATTTGGAGCTGTACACTCTTGTGTGTCCTCTGCCTCCTACGCTTCATAACACTTTTCTCTCTGCAGATTTTCAGAGATATTAGCTTGTAGAGAGGCAGCAGCATCATCTCAGCTTAAAGTGCGCAGGTGGAGTGGAAATTTTCTACTTGTTTGTACATTACTTTGTATGTTTCTGAAAAGTGTGCATAATTTAATATTTTTGTTGCAATAAATACCAAAATTAAAGAGCAAGAAAGGAGACACGTGGGAATGTTTTTGAAATGTTGAAAACATTGAAAGGGAATATCCCAGCAAACACTTTGCTGTCGAATAACATCGGCACCTGGCGGTCTTTTCTCGACGTCTAGTCAAGATGAAGTTTGTGCTGACATCGAGACACGAGTTTGCCGTCGACTCTGCGTACTTATTGAACGTCGTCTGGACGTCCTTGTTTGACTTTCCAGCAAAAGAAAGCTTGTGTTCAAGAATTGTTTCATATTGTCCTTTGATTGATTAGAGTAAAATCAAATAAACAAATTGTTTTTGATTGAGTGGAATAAGAACATCAGAAAGCCCGTGTGCCCCAACAGTAACTTGAACCCCAGACCTCCCACTTTGGGGCCAATTTCTCATCCTGCTGAGTTCATTGACTACATAATGATTAGCACTCATCACCGGTTTATAATGATGACATCAGGGGGCAGAGACAATGATTGTGACAGCAAGGATGTTATATTTTTAAAAACAGGCTCCTGAAATACTGTTCTGTTCACAACCAAATATAACCAGAAAGCAAAGACATATGCAATTTATTCCTTTATTGCAATAATCTGATGGATATTTCTTGCTGTGTCCGATTGGACTTCTGTTCTACATGGAAACATCAACACGTGTCTGTCAGGAGTGAACCACGTTTGCTGAGGAGTTTTAACAGTGACTGAAGAGAAATCAAAGCCGTGTTTACACACACTGCCTACCTGACTGTCGAAACACACTTGGCACGTCTACTTGGATAAAACCTGTTAAAGCCTTGATACAAATGCAGACTTATGTTCTGTAATTCAGGAAATTCAGACCAACTTTTTCGTCCTCCAGGGTGGGGAGAGGGCAGCCAGTTTTGTGTTGTGTTTATGAGCCTTTGCACAGGTCTTTTTTATTCTCTAATCCTACCTAGATAGGTGTGGCACGTGAAATTAACCAAATTTCAACCACAGCAACATGATAAGCAGATCTGTTTGTAACAGTTTTGGCAGGTTGTCCTGCTGACGTAAGTGTGAGATCAGAATTTACTTTGTGAAAGGTGGTTTAAAGGGATGTTTTTTGTTTTGGAGGATTTGTTGTTCAGGTGGTGTTGAGATTTTAGTTTAAATTAGGTTTAAATTGAATCCTGATTGTTACTACATGATTTCTTTAACACCAGGTCTTCAGAGACAAAACTGACCATCACAGATTGTGTGGCCTCAGTAAATCCATTCAAACTGGAAGAAATCCATATGCAGTATGGAGAGACAACCTTCCTCAAATGACCTGGATTGGAGCTTCGAGTGTTTAAGATTTTTTTATATGGTTGATATTCTTTGGGGTAGTTTTGCTAACATCAACTGCATATTGAACTTGTGTTTTTACCACCAGAATAGCAGCTCTATTGACAGTTGTTTTTAGTGCTTGTTGGTTCTGCTGTTGGCATTTTGTGTGAAGCTGACAGTGAGTGACGGTCCAGCTGTCCCCAGCTTTAACCTCATTCTCTGTTTACATGGAAGCTAAAGCCAAACTGTCCTCCAAATCCCACCACCGCCCGCCGCTGGACGGATTAAAGCCGGGACAAACACGACTCAGCGCCGGCCAGAGCTGGGATTTACAGCCAGGCAGCCGCACAGCCAACCCCCAGAGAGGCTGTGAGGATCTGGAGAGAGCCAGTGGGAACAGTTCACTGTGCATGAACCCTCGCTGCTCAGGATTTCACATAATTCACTTCGCACTGCAGCAAAAGACAGCTGGCTTAAATAAGCTTTACTTCTTGAGTCACCACCATCATGAGGAACTGAGGTGAAGCGTCAGAGTTCAGCATCTGACCTGAGAATGTTTGTGGATTTTAGAATTAAGCCCACGAACAGAGAAAAATGGACAAGCTCGTCCCCACTTCTGCTTTATTTATTTTTTTCCGTGATCTCCAGAAATCTGCCGCCAAATTTAGTTTTAGTTTGATTTTTCTTTCACGTGCAAAATTTTGATACATTTCGGCCTTTTGGCCCCCCAGCGAACAGGAAAACACAAAGCGGGCGTGCCTGCTTGTGAGTAAAGAGCACTTCCTTTCCCTGCACACACACTTTTATTCATCAGTGTGTGTTCTTTCTGCAGCATTTTTCCATCTGAACCCCATCTTGTCTTCCAGATGGGTTCAGCCCTCCTTCTCCGTGTCCTAATCAAAACTAACGACACCAAACCTGCTTTGAGCAGCAGAGCCCTCGCCTGAGGTACAAACACACAGCAGCTCAGTGTAGCTCCAACATTTATCACTGACAGAAGTATTCACAGGTAGTAAGCCAAGAAACCTCACGTGACGAGACAAAAACCAGCAGCACATCGACCCAAGTTCAATAATGTTTACTCAGCAGAGGAAAATAGTGGTTTGGCGAGTCTGTCACAGCTGCTGCGGAAGCCTTAAGCTTCCTGAGAATCATTTATGTGACACCAATATCAAAATGTAGTGTAATTTAGAGGGGCTTGGAGAAGTTTTACAGGAAATCTTAATTGGAACCATGTGTACAGCTGTCTCATTAGTTTGCAATGCCTAAAAAAATAAATAAATGTTGTCATTTGCATACATGTACTGTAGGGGAGTCAACTGTAACACTTTTCACACTTTCTTTCAAATCTCACAAACTACTTTAAATGTATTAGTCATTTTTTAACAATTCAATTCAATTTTATTTATATAGCGCCAAATCACAACAACAGTCGCCTCAAGGCGCTTTATATTTTAGGGTAAAGACCCTACAATACAATATATACTCCCTGGACACTTTATTAGGTACACCTTGCTAGTACCACCTTGCCTTCAGAACTGCCTTAATTATCCATGGCACAGATTCAACAAGGTGCTGGAAACATTCCTCAGAGATCACACAGTTGCTGCACATCCATGATGTGAATCTCCCGTTCCACCACATCCCAAAGGAGCTCTATTGGATTGAGATCTGCTGACTGTGGAGGCCGTGTGAGTGCAGTGAACTCATTGTCATGTTCAAGAAACCAGTTTGAGATGATCTGAGCTTTGTGACATGGTGTGTTATCCTGCTGGAAGCAGCCATCAGAAGATGGTACACTGTGGTCATAAAGGGATGGACGTGGTCAGCAACAACACTCAGGTAGGCTGTGCTGTTTAAACTATGCTCAGTTGGTACTAAGGGGCCCAAAGTGTGCCAAGAAAATATTCCCCACACCATTAGACCAGCAGCAGCCTGAACTGCTGATACAAGGCAGGATGGATCCTTGATTTCATGGTGTTTATGCCAAATTCTGAGCCTACCATCCAAATTGAGACTCATCAGACCAAGTAACATTTTTCCAAGGCATTTTCTCCCAGAGACCTGCTGCTCACTGGATATTTTCTCTTTTTCAGGCCATTCTCTGTAAACCCCAGAGATGGTTGTGTGGGAAAATCCCAGCAGATCAGCAGTTTTGTTTTTTTTTTCTTAATACTCAGACCAGCCCATCTGGCACCCACAACCACGCCACGCTTAAAGTCACTTAAATCACCTTTCTTTCTCATTCTGATGCTCAGTTTGAACTTCAGCAGGTCGTTCTGACCATGTCTACATGCCTAAATACACTGAGTTGCTGCCATGTGATTGGCTGATTAGATATTTGCATTAAGGAGCAGTTGTGCTAATGAAGTGGCTGGTGAGTGTATCTACATGTTGTGTCATGTTAAGTTGTTCTGTCTTTAATTATTTATTGCTGCTCAGATTGTGTTTCATTTATCTGTGAGTGAAACTGGGTTAATGACAGTCACCTTGTTAGCACAGACAGGAGAGTGCAGAGTGATGCTCTGCTTAGTATAAAAATAAAGACCTGTGCAGTGAGCTTCAAACTCTTTACACTTAAGTTTTGCAAGACTAAAGTAATGAAGGTCCTGCATATGTGTTTCTGTGCCTAAACCTAACCAGTGAGAAATGAAAATAAAAAACACAAACGCAGTGCAAAACACAAAAGTCACAGTGGAAGGCAAACCACGTTTTCCAGGCTGTTAACCCTGCAAATTACACCATTGCTTTGCACATGTCTAAAATGGGACTGTTCTCTCTCTGCAGCCAATTTTGCAGTGCATCAGAGCACTGATACTAAAGTAAGGGGAAATGGAGGAGGCATCCTAACAAACAAAGCTGGGATGAGAACATGGTGACTGAAAATATTTGAGTCATCTTTAAAGGCACTTTGACTTAACTGTAATCCGAAGGTACATGTAAATGAATCAACAGATTTATACTTAATCAACAAAAAAAAAAGTTTGAGTTCTGTTACATTTTTGGGGTTTACACTGAGACATTTTGTACAAAGAAGTATGTTTATATATGAGCTACTATTTTACAACTTCTGTACATCCTTTAAAAATGTTATTTAGCAAAAATGTTCATTTTCTAACCGAAAATTATGCCAGCACAAAAAGATGTTTACACTGTGAAATGAGGCCTCCAGCCTGGTAAATCTTTGTATTATAGCTAATAACAGCTATATTTGCAGGTGTCATTTTAATGACTAACTTAAAATTGAACTTTTATATCTCAAAATCAGTTTCTTTGCTCAAAATTTCTGCTGAGGCGAAATGATCCTGCTCCTTTTTCTCCAGACAGGAAGAGAATCGTACTGAGCATGTGCAGAAAAGTTTCAGAATGGCCCCACTCGCCCATAGTAAAAGTATTTCCAGCTTTCTGAATGACGCCACACTGGTTTAGCTCAACCAATCATTATCCTATTTACAAAGTTTAGCATGTTGTTGCTTTCAGGTTTTCCTTTTGACAGAACTCACTCAAATATTGTGATGATTTTCTTGCATGATAACACACAATGTCATAAAATCTCCTCAACTGCGATGTTTATAATCCCTGTTAAATATCTGGGTGGAACTGAATAATTATTTACCTGTTGATTCTTGGCTCTGTCCCTCATAATCTCTAAAGGTTTGTCTCCCAGTTTGAAGCCCTCTGAGAGCTTCTGGTTGCTCCATCCTGCATTTTAAATCTCTTCCCTCCCTGCAGACATCCTTTCATGTTAGCAAGAAAGACTTTTTAAAAGCAACGTATGCATCTCTGAGCTTCAGGGACTGAGACTCTGGAGGGAAGGCTCTGAGCTGCTGTCTGAGGTGAAGGAAGCAGGGCTGTGTGTGACTTGTACATTATCAATACTTCACTGCACCGGTGATGTTAAACAGTGCAGAGAAAAAATGTTGCTCTCTCTGGGACTCTGGTAGCTGAGCACGACTGCTGGTTGCATTATGTTTTTAATTGTTTTGTTGATTGTTAATCAGAGGTAATGATTAGCTGCTCAGGTGCCTCTACATAGTGTACTACGCAGTTTACTCATATCAATAACAAAGAATTGAATCCAAAGCCAATTCCCATTTGATCAGCATCAGAAAGTAACATGGAGCTTGTCCTGATTTAGCCAAGTGGTTGTTGTCTTTATGACAGCGTGACTCTGGGACGGCAACACTCACTGTTTGTGATGTCATCACGGAGAGCCCTGCTGCAGTTGCTGGGAAGAAAATAACAAAAACCAAACGTTATGTCGCTGCTCGATTTGTGCTGGAAATCCGATTTGTTCTGTGCATGTGCAAAACTGTGGGTACTTCCTGTTACTGTTTTCTTGCTGGTATTGGATTAAAATTACTCAACTGTTCTGTATATTATGTTCATATCAATAGTATTTTTAAAGAGATGTACACTACTGCATGTATTTTTGCTTGTTCCTACAGAGAGTTCTTCTTCTTCTTCTTCTTCTTCTACTTCTTCTTCTACTTCTTCTTCTACTTCTTCTTCTTCTTCTTCTACTTCTTCTACTTCTTCTTCTTCTACTTCTTCTACTTCTTCTTCTTCTACTTCTTCTTCTACTTCTTCTTCTACTTCTTCTTCTTCTTCTTCTTCTACTTCTTCTTCTACTTCTTCTACTTCTACTTCTACTTCTTCTTCTACTTCTTCTACTTCTACTTCTACTTCTTCTACTTCTTCTTCTACTTCTACTTCTACTTCTTCTTCTTCTTCTTCTTCTTCTACTTCTTCTTCTTCTACTACTTCTACTTCTTCTTCTACTTCTTCTTCTTCTACTTCTTCTACTTCTTCTTCTACTTCTTCTTCTTCTTCTTCTTCTTCTTCTTCTTCTACTACTTCTACTACTACTACTACTACTACTACTTCTTCTACTACTACTACTACTACTACTAC
>VUQI01039220.1:8198-21999 GCA_015106735.1 Paratilapia polleni | reverse complement strand
ATTTCAATAAGGAGAGATCACTTGGAAAATGAACATGATTTATTGTGATACAGAATTAGTTCGTTTATTGGCGATTAGACTCCGATGACCCATCGAGGCAGGGCGGAATCCCAATGGTGATAGGATTTAGGATAGGACCCCCCGGAGTCTAGACGCTGGTGGTGGTGAAGATGGAGATGAAGTCTTGGATGGGTTCTGAGTGACCAGAGTGGGGTGGAGATGGGGAGGAGGCGGGTTGCACAAATGAGAGTCTGAAAGACAGAATGACAGAACAGCACTGAGATTTAAAGCACGCGGGTTGGAGGCTGATTGGCTTGCTGAAGGCGGGCAAGAATGTGATTGGATGAGAGCAATGATGACAGTACTGAGTTTGACAGCGTGGGAAAGAGGAAGTGATGTATAGAACTGACTGGCAGCCGAACACCCAAGAAGCAGACGGATAAGTGATTAGATCTTATTGAACTTACGCTTAAACTTCATATTGGCCATAAGTGTGAATGTGAGTGTAAATGATTGCCTGTCTCTCTGTGTTAGTCCTGCGATAGGCTGGCGACCTGTCCATGGTGTATGCCTCTGGGATAGGCTCAAGCCCAACCGTGACCCTGAGTTGGATAAATGGAAAAAAACGGATGATTCGATGGATGGATGGATGGTTCTGTTATCACTCCTTTTACGATATTGTGTGAGGAGAAAATGCCTTTTTCCAATTGTATGCATCACTTGAGGTCGCTACCATCTCATTGTAAGAAGGTCTCATGCAGAATACACATGAGTATTGCATGAAACACCCACTATAGAGAAGGCTCTGTTTAGGTCAGTTTTAAGTTAACGTTACACTACAAGCTAATGTACAATACTAATTGAAGCACAATACTAGCAACTGAACGGGGGTGTGTCATAGGAGATGTGTCATGTTGTAAATCGGCTGTGTTGGACAGGTTACTAATAGAGATAGGTCCAGTGCTTTGCTAAATGCTAATAATGCTCACACTTATAAAGCTAACCTAATGATGTAAGCAGATGACCATGTTCACCATCTTTGTTAGTTGAGGAAACTTCCTTCCTTTGTTTTTCCAGTATTTGGCCTTCATACAAAAGGTCACACCTTTTAAACAACCAGAGTGATATGACAATCGGTCAAGCTGAAATATTTTTAAATATTTCATCTGGGATTCAAGTGGTGGACTGAACAACTGTAGGACATTTTCATCCACAGAGCAGCAGCGTGGCTAAAAAAGCGAGGTAATGTGACATGAATGCGGGCCGGCAGCCAAGACTGTTCATCATAGAATATTGTTCCAGAGAAACCAAATAACCTGACCATGTGCATTATCAGAGTCTGAGCTGTAAAAACACACACCGCAAACTGGCCCTGGAAAACAGTGGCACAAGAAGGATTCATCAAGTGCAGTAAACAAGATGAGTCCTCGCTGACAGTGTAATAACCAAAATCAAAGTGTGAAGAAAAGTCTGGCATAACTTCAACTCGTCTGCCTCCAAACATAATAATCCTTAAAGGTCACATTTGTTTTGTCTTTTAATCTGTTAAATGTCACATACAAAGATGTTCTAGCATTCTTTTAAAAACTATACTGCCATTATGACTGAAAGAAAGCTTAACTAGTCTACCTGAAAGGAATGCCACACACACCTGCTAATGGAAATATATTTTGTAGACTCTTTTCCCCACTTTTTAGTAGCTGAGGTGTGGGTTATTGCTGTTCATGTGGGGCTGATAAGGAGCATAGTATACTAGGAAAAATATTTGCAGTCCTTCTTTGATTTTTTTTATCTTCCTGGGCTATAGTTCAAACATATTTATTGCAGTCTCTACCAGCTGGCTATATATCTGTGCACCACTTATAGGGCAGGAAACGTTTCCTGAACACAGTGAGGACCCAAATTATTTTAGCCCAGCATTCTGCCACACAGGAAATTACTGAGAACTGGAAAATAAGTAGCAATTTTGTTTAGGATCGTTTGGTGTTAGGTTTAAAGGGAAAAATTATATCTCTTTCCCTAGCTCTAAAAAAATTTTAAAAAAACAGGATTCCTGGAACCAGGCTTTCAGTGTTTTGGTCAATGATGCTGCAGCAGGATGGATACCTGCTGTCATGAAGATTTTTATACCAAGCCATTAGTCTCAAATTCAAACTCTTCAAGATAAAAGATGTCCCTTACCTACCAAAATACTCTGCCTGTCTTTCTATAAAGCAGGATTTTCTGTCAGTGGAGGATATCAAATCATCTCTCAACATTTTTTAAAAAAAAATCTACCTTACTACTTTCATCCCTTCATTTTCTTCCCAATTTTCTCAACACACGACCCTCTTCTGCTATCCCTCATCTTTTTTAAGTCCCTCAATCCCTCTGTCCTCACTACCCAAGCTAAAATTGGTTTCCTTACTGTCTGTAATAAGTAGGGCTTGAGTGATTTGTGTCTGACCCACCACCTGACTCCACTCCTGAATGATATTAAAAAGAAACAAAACCTTTCCCGCTTGTAATCGGAAGCTTTTGTCAACACTGGATAGCATTTTGAACTAACACCAGGTAGCTTTTCAAAACTGAAACCTGCGATTTAGAGATAGATAATAGAGCTGTAAAGATTTCAAACATACAGTATGTCAATGTCAATGAAATAGCCCCACTGGTTCAAGAAATCTGCACTCAAATTTAGCCATGACATTTTTTTCTAATGACATTAAGAGACTGAAGCAGCCTTAAGAACTGCAGGAATGAAATGTTTTCATTCCTGCAGTTCTTAAGTTCTATCAGTTACAAATATGTCTTTGTTACATAGTATGCTTAGGCCTCTTTTTTTTCTTTTTTCCTTTTGGCTGTAACTAGACTCAATAAGTCGGTCACACTGTGTCCCATTTGCTTCTAAGCCAACAAGTTTCCATTGTCCTCCTTCCACGTCATGTGGAGAGATTTACATATAATGGGTCACCCTATCTGAACCAAAACAGGTTCACAGTTTTTAGTCAGATAATTGTACTTGTCTAACGAAAGCATAGACATCGGTTGACAGAAGACAAGAACAGAATTTATGCATTCAGGCATGCTGGAGGCACACGGGTGTAACCAAAAGCGAGCCATTTATTGAGACTGATCAAAGCCCAACAAGCAAAATAACAAAATCCAAACAGAGTACAAAAAGCAAAGGCAAAAATCCAAGGAAGCTCTGGGAAGTAGCAGGGAAACACACAGGGAGGTAAACAGCCACTGAGACAAGGACTGAGGAAATGTTTCAAAGTAAAAGTTGGGCCTTACCACTGCAACCGACACATTTTGAAAGGCACAACCTTTTTTTGAAGGCAAATGTTCTCCATTTCCGGTTTGCCTCGCACTTTTCACAGTTTCACCTCTTGGCAAGTAGTTTGTGAGTGTTTGCAGACAAGTTGGCATCTTCCATTTAAACTACTGGTGACTGTGAGAATCTGATAGTGACCAAAGCAGTCACAAGGAGCTTATACCACTTTGCGACCAGTTTTACGCTATCGACTGTCGGCAACCTCTAGCAACTACTCGCCAGTCAGGCACAGAATGCAAACTTTTCTCTAGTGACTGGTGGTTACCAGGGGGTCACTGACCAGTCTCTAGGTCTGCTTGAATGGGGCTTTAGCAATCAATTTCACAGTGACTGCCAGCAACACATTTTCCCTAGCAACCAGTGGTCGCCAGATGGTGACCGACAGGTCTCTAGGCCTGTGTGACTGAGGCCTAAGACAAGGGGAAAGGGAAGAAAATAACTAGATGTAAGACAAGAGATAACTACCAAAGTGAGATAGTAAGTCTATAATAACAACTGAAACAAGGAAACAGAAATATGAATGAACTTAACAGAAGAAATGACACAAGAGGATGAAATGGAGGGAAACACTGAGGGAGCTAATAAACTATAAATACAAATAGTAACTGACTAATACATAACATGAACTGGAGGCACAGAATACTAATGAATAAATGAAAATAAACCATAAACAAAACTAAGAACCAAGTAACCATTAAGCAACCAAATAGTACATAAAAATAAACAGGAATACTAAACGTCAAAACACGCAGAACCGACCATGATTAGCAAACACCAACCAACTAGACTTCAAAAGTAACATCAAGACCAAGAGCAAAGGAACAATGAAAATGAACAGAACAAAATAGAAAACAAGAACCCAAAAAAAACAAAACTCAAAACTCTGGGTCCAAGACCCAGGACCATGACACAAAATAGCACTCAATGAGCAAAAAAATAGAAAATGCTGGAATGCAGTGGTGTTGAGCACAAAGACAATAGACCTTTTTCACAGCAGACATTTGACTTGTTATGGTATGGAAAGCACTGGGGAAACTAAGGATATTGTGTCTTCTAGTAAACCATGACAGTGAAGCACCTTGCACAAAACTGTAAGTGGCATGTAGTCATCAATATATCTGTTCTTCCCCTACTGTGACAAATCAAAATGTCTGCTGTGAAAAAGGGTCTATGACAAACCAGTGGTAGGTATTCAGTATGGGAAGGTTGCAGGTGACAGAGAGGTGGGGGAAGGTCAGGTGACATCACCGGTATAAAAATAGGTGCATAAATTGGAATGACAGGAGAGTCAGAGCAGGATACACAGTCAGAAAAGGTTTGTGAATTCTTTGGTATTAGCAGGAATTCCTATGGATAATTTTGTTACTAAAGGAGATTCCTTGAGAGTTCATTTATGTCTTCTAGTCTGCACTGTGAGTGTACTCGCTGTCTTCAAAAACAACATGAAAAATAGAACTGTGTCAGATTGTGTCTGACTGTAATCGTGACTTAAATGAAAATCAAACCACATTTCATTTGTAGTCAATTCAGAAATCCTGCTTATTCCAAAGGGTTCACAAATTTTTCATAGGAATTCAAAACAACCAGAATGAATGAATGACAACAGGCAAACTGTGTCATATTCAATCACACAGGAGACTAATGACCACGTTTCAATTGCATTTCTAGTTTGCTAAATGCACTGGAATGAAAGCATTTGTCACTAAATGCAAAGATACATTTCTTTTGGGTATTTTAAGTCTTTGAACAACAAACTCTGAACTGTGGTATAAAGTAGTACATTAAATGAGGCCAGTTTTGGTTTTGATAGGATTTGATTTCCCCCCATGACCTTGAATTGGATAAGTGGAAAGAATAAGAATAAGAAAGAATAAGAAAATGGATGGATAGATGATAATAATAGTAAAAATAAGGATAAAAGCTAGTAGTAGCTTTATCCTTTCTTCCAGCTTTTAAATGAAAAATTTAAAACACAAATGAAGACTCAGACAGGTGGAAGGTGGAAGACACAGACCACTTGTGAGAAAAGGATGACCTCTGCATTGCTTTGGCAGTACAACACTAATAAGAGGCATAAATGCTTTGGAAGGAAATTATGCTAATTTATGCAAGTTGTTGTCAGGAGTAATTACAGAAGAACTAAATGAGGTCCTTGAAAGGGAAAGGTATTAAAAAAAAAAAAAGAAAGAAAGAAAAACGAGGTGAGCAAAGTTACACTCAATGTAAAATCAATGGCAGATACCCAGAGCAGAACTCCAGCACACAGCAGGCCTCATGCTGTTAAAAAACAGCCAGGTGTACGTGACTGTACTGTGCACTCTTGTATGAGGCAAAAATATGAATACAAAAACAGGATGCATGTTTCTAGCTCTCTCTGTGCTGCCAGTCTGAAAGAACACAATGTAATGCTGCAGTGTAATACAGAACTTAAGATCATTGTAATCAGAGCAGGGGCATCTCTAGGATTTTTTAAAAGGGGTGACAGAGGGGGGACCAAAAGCACAGCAGGGGGGACCCAAAGGAAATCAGAATATTTAAACAGAACTAAAATCAGTGTAAAAAACTGAAAACACAATTTCCAGACTCATGTGCAGCCTTGTGACCTATGACAGATGTATTATGTGAAAAGTCGCACTGTACAAGAACTTAAACATAATCTTGTGTTGGATAATTGTTTTGCAAATATGAAAAAAATATCTAGACTTTTTAACCTAAGTACTTTGTACTTTTTCATGCCCCCCTACTGGACACGCCCCTGAATCAGTGACTTATTCATCTGTTAGATCATTTTATTTCCTGAAAGAAGACCAAAGAATACGAGGGAAAAGTCTGTACTGAGAGTTTAGGATATTTCACCCTGGCTGTGTTAGGAAGTCACAGTCTTTGAGCCAGGCCAGCGTGCTGCACCAACAATCTCCTTGTGATTGCTTTGGTCACTAGCAGATAAATGCATAATGTCTGTACTTAGCAAGATAAATACTCGCCAACTGCTTTCCAAGCAGTAGTAACACTTGAAAAATGCAATGCAAGCCAGAAATGGAGAATGTTTGCCTGCAAAGTAAAAGTTGCACCTTACCCTTCAACCAACACTTTTCAAATGGTGCAACTTTTACTCTGAAGGTGACCGTTTCCAGTTTCTGTCACACTTTTCACAGTTTCACTACCACTTGGAAAGCAGTTGGCAAGTCTTTGCAGACAAGCCGGAATCTTCCATGCAAACAATGGATGACCGCAGCAATCTGCTAGCAACCAAAGCCATTTCAAGGAGGTTTTTGGTGCAGCACCATATACATTTTTTCAACAGATTTCATGTTGCGACTGCTAGCAGCCTCCAGCAACCTCCAGCAATCATTTGCCAACCGACAGAAGAAGATATGTTTTTCCCTCACCACCAGTTGTTGCCTGATGGCCTCCAACTGGTCTCTAGGCCTGTGTGAGTGGGGCCTCAGCTTAACATGTTTGCATGTAACATTTGCCAGTTAGCATTAACCACAATGTACAGCTGAGGCCGATGGAAACACTGCATCTCTAGAGCCACATTTCAGCGTGACTAAAAGCCACAATTAAGCTGATTCAAACAAGCAACATCAAAATTCAAAGTCAGTTTGTTACTTCAGGCACAGTTTTTCGCAAAGAAAAAGTATCTCCAAAAGTAAGATTGTTTTGCTAGCTGATGTTTTGAAGATGAAAAAAACCAGTCACTCTCAACTTTTAAGACAGCCTGAACAAAAAGTCTGTAAAAGTGCTCAGAAAAATAGAAATGCTACGTTTCCATGCCAACTGGGTAACTTTTTTTGCTGAGGTTTGACGTCTAGAGTATGATTGAAAGCTCCGGGACAGCTTCTTGTGACGAGGCTACCTGTCAGCTAGTTACTGGCCAGGACAGCATGGCTGGTATTGTTTTCACCTTATCTGTTGGTGTGTGTGCGTGCTCGTGCATATGTGTGTGTGTATTATGGCAAAGTGAGACACATGCTGTAGAAGAAACTACCACAAAGCCAATTTTAAGCACTTTGGCAGGTGTTTGTGCACAATTAAAACCACCTGCTTAATAGGTAGGTCTCCCTTGTACTGCCAACACAGCTCTGGCATGTGGGTGCATGGATAGGTTTCCTGTTGTGTCTGACACCAGGATGCTGGTAGGTGATCATTTGGGTCTTGTGGGTTGTGCAGAGGGTCTTCCACAGATCAGGATTGTTGCAGCACTCCTGTGGATGCTCAATTGGATTCGAATCTGAGGAGTTTGTAGGCCGTGTCAACATGTCGGGCTCTTTGCTTCTTGAGTTGTTCCTGATCTTTTTTTGTTGTTGTTTTGTTGTTGTGCTGTGCATTTACATGCTGGAGGAGGCTGATCTCATCCAGAAGTGGCACTGCAACAGAGGGAGCGTGCTGGATCTGCAACAACGTTTAGGTGATTGGTACATGTCAAAATAACATCAATATGAATGAATTTCAAATTGGGGGGGGGGGGGTTAATAGCCAAAGAACCCACTGGAACTTGTAATCAGTGGCAACATGCTATATAGTCTCATGCCCATAAATGAATTTGGCATCTTTGGATTGGACATGTTATTGTATTATCTAAATAGTAGATGTTATATACTATAACCTTTCTACAGTAAATGTCAGGAGTTATAGGAGGTGTTTAAACAAGAATATTTGCACGCATCTCTTCTCTACACTGCATATTAAATATTTCAGCTTCAGCTGCAGCAGATTATTAAATTCTTGGACTGAGATCAGAGATGATGCAAGTCTGTCTTGCTGTGGTGCAGAATAGGCTTCATCATACTTCCATGCTGGCACTTACAGTAGATCTCTTTAATTCATATTAAGTCATCTAAAGTAAAATATTGCACTCTGTTAGGATGAACGAGCTCGGGCACAATGACCTGTACATCCCAGGTTGTTCATGACATGAATGAAATTACAAAAATTTGGCAAATTAATAATCCATATATATAAATGTTGGCCTCACCAATAAATGGGTCACTGGTGTACAAGAAATTTAAGAGTTTAAAGCTGCACATCAAGGTTAGTGCTGTTTATTATGGTAAAAACATTGTCATGTCACTACATATATGTAGACACACTGGTGTTTTCATAAGTTGTTCATGCTGTTCTAATGTTTTTTGGTACTTTGCAGTATTCACACTTGCTGGACGTACACTAAGTACACCAGTTTTCCTGTCTTTGTCTTGAAACTAGAATGACACCTCATATTTTATAAGAGAAGAAAGACATATTCACATTGCTGCCCTCCTTGTTAGTTTCCTTTTGATTCACTACAGCGATACTAAAGCGATACTAAAGCCAGTGAAGCATCGCTCACTAAATCATATTGATGGCTTACAAGAAGTCAGCGGAGGTGTGGAAAAAAACAATTTACAAAGGGAGGATGATGATGCAGATAGTTGCTTCTCTCTAAAAGATAAAGCTTGGAGAGGCTGCCGAGATCATCAGAGAGAGAGAGAGAGATAGAAAATAGACAAGATTGAATACCCAGTGCACCAGAAAGATTGGACACATTCTATCCACCAACCTGGAGTCTAAAAACACAGACTCCCCCAGGACCAGCAAGAGGATGAGAGGATGGGGGAGCAGTGCGGCGTTGCTAGAGAATCAGGTGGTGAGTTTGGACCTGCGGGTGGGTAGTACTTAAGCACAACAGATGGTGTTAAGTGTTGAATGTTGAAAAACAGATGAACCAGTACACTCATTAAGCCTGGCTCCTGGGTCAAGAGCACCATGCCAAGAAGAAGAGAGAATGCTGCCCCAAACCAAGAAATCTGCAGAGGGAAGGTTTTAGATCAGTGTTTGTTCTTCCTGCTGTTACAAGATATTTCAAGCCTTGCAGTTAACAACAAATAATTTTACAGTTTAGTAATAAATAACACAATTTAAGACTGTCATTGCAAGCATGACTATTAAAGAAGCATGTTTCAACAGTCTCGACATTTTCACTTGGACCTGCACATTTATAATTGTTCATTATTATAATCCAAATTGTGGGTCATTGTGAAGCTTTCAACAACTCATTTGTACTTGCAGGCTACTCCCAAGCAGTGCCATTTACAGTAACCAGAACACAATAAAAGCATGATTAGGGTTAATTAAGTCAGCAAAAGGCTCCACGTTGCCAGGTCTACCCATAACATTTGTGGCAAGCCTCCTGTAAGCCTATGCAACATTAAGTAGCTGTGTTCTTTGCACATCTAAATTCTTAATTGCATGCAAATAAGAATGACCCGAGTTCAAGATGTGAAGCAACAAATTCTACTCATCGCAAGGCTCAACGTGAGAACGAAATTAAGCATAACAATGTACTTCACTGAGAGCAATGTCTCATGATTGTGGAAAGTCGTTGAAAGCACTAGAAAGACTTCTGTGTGTCAGGACACTCCAAACTGTCATTAAAGTTATATGATTCATGTTTGGAGTCAATCCTGCAGTCCCTCCTCTCATTGCCTATTTTTCATCCTGAGATCCAAGAACTCGCTCTCCAACTCCAACTCTCTCCAATCCTGCAATCCTGAATCAGGTCTGATCTGGTGCTCTCCTCTATTCCCTTACCTCCCTCAGCCATCTGTCACATTGAGGTCCTTGCTGCCAAGCATCTCCTTTGAAAAGATTTTAAAGCTCATGCTGCCTCACACTTTACATTTTCCTTGTTAGCTGAACAACTTTTGGAAGTCCCAATAATACAGCAGCAGATACATTAATGGTCATCCCGAGTTATTCTGGTGTGCTGTAATTGACAGCATTTGTGGCTGCACTTACCCCCAGATGTTTTAATCTAAGGTGCTGTACTTTTACTGTCCTTATACACACACTTGTATTGTAAAGAATATTACAACACTGCACTAAAAAGGCAACATAGTTTAACTATACAGTATCCCCTCAGTGTGTCTAATTTGTACATACTATGTTTAACTCCAGTATGCCTGCAGCTTTGAGGCGGTCATACTGTGTAAGCCCCCCCAACCCCTGATTTCATGCTAATGCAGGCAGTCACTGTGGGCCCTATTACTGGTGTGAAATGTGGGGCACATGTGGGCAGATTCAAACCCAGAGCATTTTTGCTGTGAGGTGACCACTGCACCACCATGCTGCCCTGTAAAATCATTCATTATAGATTTTGAAGAATAGTAGATAAACAGTTCTTGGGTCTATAGGCTACAGTTCATTTTTTATTAGTTGCAAAGTTTGTATCTGCATTAAGGGTACAATATTAAGTTTTTTTAAAATTAGAGCTAAATACTGTGTAGGCCTACTGTGCGCTGCTTTTTTCCACAGATGTATTTCCAACCAAGTAATCCAACTAATTTATCGATTGTATTACTACTGTCAAGACCCTCGTCAGAGTTTTGAATGACATAGACTTAAAAAGACTGACAAAATCCATTCTGAGTTTGAGTCTTGACTGGGACTGCAAATTTGCTTCCAGTTGCCGTTTGCTTCATGTTCACTTACTCAGAGATCATGGTTTGGGTTAAAGACTTTGATATCGTGTGTGCAGCATGGATTGTTGTTACTGGACTGAGTATAGTTTGCTCTACTCTGTCTCATTCCTGTGCCTTTGTGCAATAAATAAGAAGTAATGTGCATTTGGTCCTATCTCCTGCATGATCTGAGGTCAAGCAACTGTCCATCATCCATATAACTGAAGAACTTATGTTTCATAAGTGACGACATAATTTGTTCAGTAACTGTAATCTGATTACTATAATGCATTAATTTGGGATACATTATACCCGACACTGTTAGAACCTTTACTTTCTAGGTTTCCATGTTTCTAGAGTGAGTTCAGGCCCATCAATAGGTGATAAAACCAGCCTCTATTTTACATGCAATTACTCAAACGCCCACAAGGGGTGCCTTAACTTCAAAATGTAACTACATTTATTATTTTATAACAGCTTCGATAAACAACCCATTTGCTCGTTTTCTGACCTGTCGGGTTGCTTTCTGTGGAAGTACAGTCTCTGTATTTCCCTCATACAGTCAAACAGCAGAATATACAAACATATAAACGTATTGAGCGGTGAGTAATTTATTCTAGTTAATATACATTCCAAATTTTGAAAGATATGCCATTTTACATGTAGTGGCTCTAATTTGTGACCTGTTGAGAGTCAGTCACTTGAATAGCTTCCATGTTCACACCAGGATTCCATTTTTGCTCTTAGCTATTACATTAGAAGTGAAACTATTAACTGAAGACTTATTCAGCTGTGAATATGAGTGCTTCGGGGCTTGTTATCTGAATTATGTATTGATTCCTGTTGCACGTTCACACATCAGCTCTGTGTCTTCTGCCACACCTTGTGAACGCTGAAAAATGATTATCGTATTTAAAATGGTAATGGTAACTGATACGGCAAACAAAGATTCCCATGTTAAGCATTTCATAGAGGATAGATTCACAATACCAGCAGTTCTGAAATCCCTGTTGTTAGTGTGACTGTTTTTTAATCATTCTTTTCCACACAGTTGCTGAGGGCCAAAGTCAAAAACAGAAAAACTGTTGTTTTGAAGGAATGAGGTAGTGGCCATTTAGGAGCAAAACATAATACAACCCTTTCTGTGATATTTCCGTATCAGAATATGCAGCTGCAAGTTTAGTTTTTATTTTGCATGTTGTGTGCATTCAGATAGCCTTTTATGTTCGGCAGTAAGCCCACAGCACACTGTATTCTGGGACAAATATTCCATGTTTTTTGTCAGTGATTATTACAGCGCTATGAATGCAGCCACTAAATAGCACTGTGCTCCAGGGTGAATAAAAACTTTGTAGAAATCCTCCTTGACCTTTGCCAAAATGCTTTAAGGTAGGCCTTTAAAAGCTTTGAAACATTATTGTCCTTGAGATATAAACTAGTGCTTGATTAAATATTCTGTGTAAATTCCCCCGTGTTATCATGAATGAACCCCTACTCCTTATCACCTCATGCCAGTCCCCTCTATAAATATTTACCCCAGAAAGTTGTGCCTGCAGAAGAATACCAATTCTATGTCAGCAGACCTTCGTGCTGAGGGGAGTGTGTGGCATGCCACTGAGTATTGGATTAACAGCAAGTAAATTAATACAGCATCTGTTCTTCCTCTCATTCACTTGGTTTAATATGCTTATATTCACTCTGTATATGTGTTCCAACTGCATTACCATCTGTGCTTACATATACTCGGGTTTGGGCTTTTGGGTAGTGGCCATGGGTGTGACAGACACAGTCTGAACTACACTGCAATCTGATCATTTTACAACATCCAGATTTAATCCATAAAAATATGAATGACCAACCCTGTTGTTCTCGTAGCTATAGACTCAGGAGGGTTTTTTTTTTTTTTTAATCAAAAGAAACAGACAAGCCAAATCTACAGACTGCCAGATATTGACTTGAAATATCTCTCAATCTATGTCTTTTTTTCCTTACACCTGGATGAGCAAAGGGAAAATGGTATTCCAACAATTTAGTATAGCCTACCCATAATGAACAACATTCAAAGTTAAAGTAGTAGGCATCCAGACGTTCAGCTCTTATTTAGTGTAAATCTGAATTACACTCACTTGTATGTAAAAACCCTCTGAAATGTAGATCAACTTGATAATATGTCTTGTTAGACAGGTAAATACCCACATTTTTCAAAACCCACACCTCGAGTTGTCTAACATTGACTTTTTAAAATGTCCGTTTTTAAGTCCAAGCTGAGATAACCCTGATGCCATCACTATTACATCATCTTAAAAAGCTCCCCTCAGAGCTCTGAAACACAAAAGATGTGACAACTGTTCTCGCAGACTGAAAAAAACGATCTTGATATCAGTGGTTTGCCCATTTAAAGAAATCAAAAGATTTTCGACACAGTCTTTGTTTACATCTCTATCATAGCTGAAATCCATCCTCAGTGGGATTTTTTTTTTTTTTTTTGCTACCTTCATAGTTTGTTTTGTCACCTTTGGGAGTTTTGCATTAGTGTTGTTGGAAACTGCTTGAAGGAGCTTCACCACTTGAGTCATCATATTTACTGTGATGTATGGCAGTGCAAGAACATTATGTTTTCCAGATTTCATTTCTCTACAGTTCTCTAAGACTGAGCTCACAAGAGGACACAAGCATCACTTGTTTCCTGCATATATAGGAAACTGGATAACTTTTCACTAGAGACTTTCAATGTACTATAAGAAGAATAAATAATTTTCTGGTTTGCTTTTCATTGTATTTGAAATATTTTACACTGAGCATTTATTACACTGAATTGCAGTAATGTGCAAAAGTCTTGAGCCATCCCTCATTTCTTTATATTTGCCTTCCAAGGAGCCAGACTTTCTTGTCATTCTTCTTGATCTTGAGCAATAGTTCTCCAGACATGAAGCTCTGCTTTTTCACTCATTTTCACCCCAGTCCTTGTACCTGACCATTTTTAGAGGAATGTTTTTTTGTTTGTTTGTTTAAAAAACTGACCTATGAATCATTCAAGCATAAA
>VUQI01039216.1:0-19524 GCA_015106735.1 Paratilapia polleni | reverse complement strand
TAGTTGTTCTTCATTATATTATAGAAACATGTAAAAAAAAAAAAAAAAATCTAAATAACAACTGAAGCAGCAAAGTGTATGAAATATAAACTTTGTGCCACTGCCAAAACTTTTAGAAGAAGAAAAAAAGAAAAGTACAAAAAAATGAATACACATTTGTATAGTAGAACATCTTCTAGTATGTTCTCCTCTTAATCATCTCACAACCCTTCAGGGGGGGTTTTGTGACCCTTTGGAGTGGCCCAGTGCCTTAGGGTGGGAGCCAGTGGGGAACCTCAAAACTATCTCTAACTCAAACAGCCACACCAGTATTACTGTTAATAGTCTTATATTGCCATATATAATAATCATTGTATATTCATTTTTGTTACTTTTAAGCACAGTTTCTAATATGTGTACTTTAACTGAAGTAAGCATTTGATTGCAAGACTTAATATACACAGTTCAATTTTATATTTATTTGCAACATTTCAGTGAACTTCATCAGGCAAACAGTCTGTGACAAACAGGAAAGTAAAGGAAATATTGCTCTTTTTTCTTCAGAACTTTATCTAATACCTAGATATTTGTTCGAGAATACTTGGCAACACACCAAGATCAGAGTCTTCAACTCCAGTGTGAAATCAGTGTTGCTCTATGGTGCAGAATCCTGGAGGATGACAAACGTTACCATCAATAAGATACAGACATTCATCAACAGCTGCCTAAGGAAAATTTGGAAGATCTACTGGCCAAACAAGATCAGCAATCACAACCTGTGGGGAAAAAGCAAAGCAAGTACCTGTAGAGGAAGAGATAGGAAGAAGATGGAGATGGATAGGACATACACTGAGGAAACCAGGCAACAAAATCACCAGACAAGCCCTGACGTGGAACCCGCAAGGGAAGAGAAAAAGAGGCAAGCCAAAGAATACATGGTGAAGAGACCTCCAAAGGGATACCAAGACATTGGGGCACACCTGGCATCAGATTGAGAAATGGCTCAAGACCACTTGGGGGACCCTTGTCGATGGCCTGGAGTGGTGTTAGGCATAACTCCACTCCTCCTAGCTATTTGTTACTTTGCAAATACACTTCAGTAACCCCAAATATAGTGAACAATTGCTCACAAGTATGTCATTAAGAGACTATTGATCCCTTGTGCCCAGTAGTCTGTAAAGTATTCTTTAAAACAGTGCACAATAATGAATGAATATCTGCAATCCAATAATATAATGTACGGTGTTCTGCATAAACTGAACTTTTAACACTTATATTTTGACGCTAATACTGAAGTAAAATGTAACTATATATCTATGCTGTGGTTGTAAAGGGGTCCTATTATAATTGTATAATAATTAGAAATTGTGCTGATATAGCACCTTTCTTAAATTTGCAAAATGCTTCACAGACAGAATAAAATAATATATTTTTAATTAAAAACATAAATAATTCTTGTAATATAAAAATTACAAATAATATAATTTCTAGTATAAATAATTTAAAATATTTTAAAAAGAGCAGTTGCCTAAAAACTTCAGCAGAGTGTAATGCACAGGAGAAGTGTATAATCTATAGTACCAACTGGGGTGTAGGACATGCCGTCATGTTGCAGGACTAACAAGTAAAGCTTCAATATGATTAAACAAACAATGTCTTATTTTTATGTTAAAGCTTCATTAGGATTTTGGGAGGTGATATTAAAGGCACTCAAAGGGTCAAATAAAAGACTCGAAGGCAGCACTTCTGGGTCAAATACTAGAGGGCAGTGATGGAAGAGCTGAACAATATCTTCTAGGAACACTGCTGACTGCTGCATTCGAGTGTATCACAATTAGCTCAACCTGATCCCGCAGCGAATAACAATTGGGTCAAAAAGGTGCAGGAGATATATCAGATGGAACAAATAACATGCTCCCTGAGACTTCAAGAAAATATATTTAATATTTTTAATTGGCGAGGCCAGCTGTGACGATCCTGAATTAGTGGACTGATCTGAGTTAACTTACAGATCTGAAACAATACACATATCTGTGTCCTATGAAGTTACTTCTCATACATATACACACCATGGTGAGGTCTCTCTCTTTCTTCTCTCCCTCTCAAGCTCTTGTTTTCTTGCAACTAGTTTTGGAATTTGTCTTCTTTAATTATTAATTTTAATGAGTCTGTCTCCTTAATCTGCAATTTTACTATAGCAGTTCTCTTCAGTCATTATCACTATCAGTATTTAATTGAATGTATCTAACTATGCAGACACAAACAGTGTAGCTTAAAAATGTAAAAATGGAAGACAGTTGTCTGAATTGTACATGTAAATGCATAAAGGTTGCAATTGAAATGAAAATTAAGTTTTAAAAAAAAAAAGCTGCAGTAGGCAGGAATCTAGAAGAGGAAAAGGAAAAATGATGGTCATTTCCAGCTCCGTCTTCATATTTTTATTCACTGCATGTAGCTTTGCATGATTCCCAGGTAAAAGTAATCCTTTATCTTATGCTGGGCCTTGGTGCAGCCCCTCAGCTTATCCTCTGAGCTGTTTTCCTGTATTCTGATTAGCTGCCCCTTTCAAATACAAGGTTTGAACAGCAGGTACATCTCAGGTGCAGCAGCCAAACCTGTGTACCTGAGATGACCATATTAAGTAGATCAGCTCTCGCTGACATCATACTGAGCCAAGAGTAGAAAAGAAATGTCTGAAACTGAGTGTTTAGAGCAGTCTCACTGGGATTAGTTGCACATCGTTATTTGAAACTTTGGCCATATTTAGTATAAACATCCAACACTGTAACTTTATATAACGGAAAATAAGCAAAAGCATAATAGATCCCCTTTAAGTACTCCAAATACTGTAAAATAGGAAAAACTCAAGTAATAGTCTCTCTAAATAGTACTTCAGTACAGTGATTTAGTAAATATGTTCAGCTACGCTGCATCTGAGTGAACTTGCCAATTAAGACTCAGATCAGATTTTAAAATGATTAAAAGAAAAAGTGGAAATAATTGTTTACTTTTGGCTGATAAATCTGAGGGCAAAGACTGAGAGACCATTTATTACAGTGAAATCCACTTGTTTATGTCTTAACTTGTGAACTGGTTAAACTTTGCTCTCTCTCCCCTCTCCTCCCCCACTGGCCAGCAGGTGTCTGTGTGAGGTGAATAGCTCAAGGGGAAAATAGGGCCTCTGTTCTCCACTGTCCCGGGAAATGAGCTGGAAAATGAGGGGCGGGGAGCCACACCCCCTTCTCAGGACCTGCTGCACTCCTCTTTTGGCTGGTGGCTGTCTCTGAGCCCCTCGATCTATGTTGTTTGAATACAGCTGCGATGTATGAATTTAGCAGGGAGCTTAAACAGGCTGACGATCTGTCACTCTGATTCTCCTGCCCTCCCTCTGTCCCACCCCAACCTGACCTCACTTGACTGGCAGAGCCAAACTTACTCAGTCCTTCATTCAAACTCAATCTGCTTTCAGCCCCTCTCAAAGCCTGTTTTATGGGCAAAGGCCTTGTCGACAGCTTTAAACCTAATATTCTCTCACTAATGCTACAATCGACTAAGACTTGGAGGATTATGGTCTCTTCATGTTGTCATTATACAGAGTGTCTGAGAAAAGTTATCTCAACTAGATAATGTGACTGCTGATCTACTCTCTGTGCCTGAGATTCTAGTCCATGGTTTGCTTTTATGAAGCTGTAGTTGGTAGTAGTCTTTTATTGTCATTTGACTTTCAGTTCAATTATTCAGAAACTACCCAGCAAAATTTCATGAAACATGGTGGAAAAGTGAAACACTTTTTTAAAAAATTCTAAATTAAGCTGTGGCCTTGGTGGAGGATGCACTCTCATTGTTTCATACTCACTTCTGTTTTTGCTCAGGTTTAAATTTTAATCCTGTATGAGTATTTTAAAGGGAAAACATTGTGCTCTTGTGTTGATAAAGTTGTAACCTTTGGACAATTTTAATATTTAAGTCAAAACCCTGAAACACAGACTTCAGGGTTTCAGTGTAGACTCAAGGTCCACATGCAGTACATTCAAACATGTGTTTTAATGTGTTTATACCTACTGATTCTCATTGCTTTTATTGTCATTATATGTTCATCTTTCTAAATACTTCACCTGATTAATTGATGGGTGATTGATGGATGTTTTTCCAGTAAAGTCAATACCTGTAGGTCTAAAGTAGCTGAACTAAGGGACGGTTCAGGGTCACCTGATGCAGCCCTAATTAAAAGCGTTACCAAAATGAAAAGTTGGAAGTGTGATCTTAGAAGTAGAAAAGATGTCTGCCTCCTGAATCCAAACTAGGAGCTGATTGCACAGGAGAGCCAAAGGCTCTGCCTCCCATTCTAGTTTTCAAAAACTCCAGAAACACAAGGAAGCCTGCGCTCTGAGAGTGAAGTTCTCCATCATACAGACAAATATCAAAGTCGAGCATGAAGCCATGAATTTATAAAGTCTCCAAACAGCACCTTTCCAGAGGCAGTGTATGGGCTTGTGTAGTTGGTGTTGGTGTTGTAGATATATCAAACCCAAATGTGCTTTATTTAAAAGCAGCTATAATTCAAAAAGTGTGCCACTACACTAAGTTTAACAGTCGTACATGCTGTATTGAATCATCACTAATACGAGGAGAATGAGGCAAACTGAGATTAAAACTGAACTTTTATTTTATTGTTTTACTTTTCTAAGCAGAACAGAAAAAAGCTAAAAACCATCACGCTGTAGTACATCAGACAAGAGACATTAAATAAAAAGGTTGCACAATTATGTGACTAAACATTAGACAAAAATAAGTCTAAAAAACAAATAAGTTGACACAGACTGAACTTATACACAGACACTGAAAAACACTTCACTAAAAAAATCTGTTGGTTAATAATGTGGCGCAAAGAATATGTGTGAAATTTTGACTGAAATGTTGAATTAAAAAATTAAAACACAGGTTACTATACAGGTAGCCTTTGTTTACTCATGGATTTCCTTTTCTGTTGAAAGTGCAGTTTATATTACTGCTTTTTTAGCTGCTGTTCTATTTGATGATAGATAGAAAAGAATAGTGATAGTAAGCTTTTTTTTTCTGAGACGTGTTCACTTTTGTAACGTAAATCAAATGAAAATGTGGCAAGTTGTCAGAGTATGTATGAAGGAATAAAAATGTTGAGCATTCCCACAGTAAGTGGGACAACTGGTCACCCTAGTCGGGTCTAGATGATTCTTGGGGATTTTACCTTGTTATCATATATACATAGGTTTCAAGTTCCCTTAACAGAGAAAATTTGCTCATCTTGTTGGTGAGTCTGAGAGAACCACGTGCTGGCTGGTGGTAAGAAGATCACTTTCCACTCCAATGTGGAAATCATCATGAGCTATGAAATATAGTTTTTAGTTTGTTTGTTTTTTTCCAGGAAATAAAAAAAAAAACACACAAAGCAAATGCTGCTTTGTGTTGCATATGAAACAGAATCACATCTTTGTCAGACTGGGTATGAATTATTGATGCTCAGCTGAAATCAAGTCATGGTGATCACGGCATGGTGTCCGTGTCTCTGTCCATTTAACTCCCATTTGAAACGTGAGCTGCCATTGAAGCCTTAAATGTGTGAAGAGCCACCTGTAATGACTGTGTCAAATACAATCTGTATTCTCCACTGGGGAGTGTGACCCCATTGTGACCATCAGAGGAGTCCCCGGGGAGTGTGTGAAAAGTGTGTCTACCCCATGAATGTGTGAAGTGTGTGTTTGTGAGGAGCCAGCAGCAGGCAGAAGGCCAGGAGCTGTTGTCTGACACTGATTTGTAAAGGGAGACAATACGGCTCATTGACCTGCCCGGCTCCACTGTCTGTTGCACATACCTCGCCCGGCCCTACCCGCTGGCTTCGCTGCTCTTTAAACACGAGCAGCAGATTGCCGCAGGCACAGGGAGGGGAGGCCGAAGGGGACACAGGTTGCTTTGACAATGAGAATCTGTGACGAAAAGACAGAGAGGGGAGGCTCAGAGCCAAAAGTTTGATGAACACATTTACAGAGAAAAGAAATTACTTATGATCTCCTTTCTTCCTTTTTGATAAATGGCAAGAAAAGCAAGATGTATCCAGCATTAGAGGTCATTTAATGTTTCCATCTAAATGTATTTTTAGTGTGCAAAAGCTTCCATTAAAGAAATCTGTTTGCACCCCCTTGTCACATGTTTTGAGTTGCATTTGGTTCATTTTTTTCATTGATTAATTAGTCATTTCATTCATAAATTGATTATTTATTGTTTGGTATGTTTGCATCCAGAATCTTTTGAGGTAGTGTGTGGTAGCTTTGCAAGGTTTCATTATATTTTCTGGTTTATGAAAGATCAGAAATAATGAAAATATTCAGTAGAATCTCTCAAACCACAAAGTAAAATCTTTAAATATCTTGTTTGTTTTTAAAACAATTCTAACCCCTGCAAAACAGAAAAAAATTAAGAACCTGGAACCTTTGGGACATTTTTGCTTGAATAAAATGTAAGAATTTACTTTTTTTCTTATTAAAAGAAAAGATTTGGCCTTAAGAGGTCAGTCTATGCAATTTTTCCACAAATTGTGAAAGTTTTTTGGCAGAAATATGACCATGTTTTGTCTTCTGTTAATGAATTAATCACAATTCTTCAAACCTGTGACCCAAACAAAATTTCCAAAGGGCTTCAAACCTGCAAACCACCGATATAAATAATTATGGGACACTAAAAATTCTCATTTGAAACTGTTTCCCTTTAAGGACACAAGTTAGGGAGTATTTGAGAAACAAAAATACAATTAGAACTTGAGGATCTTTATCTGACAGCAGGACAGGACTGACCATCCATCCAGTGTTTGACATCTCTCCTCCTGTGCTCATGTTGTAAACAAACACCCTCATCCTTTTGTCATCCATGCCCATTGTCAGAGTCTGAAGATGACCTTTTCTCTCCTCTCTCTCTCACTCTCTGCGTCTCACCCCGCGTAGCCTTTTCTTTTCCTCCTTCTCTCTTTTCACTGTCGGTGACAAGCTGTTGCTCTGTCCCTTGCGGGCCACTCCCTCTCTTGTCTGCTTCTCTTTTTCCCCCTCCCCTGCCTCCCTCTCTCTCCTTGCTCTCCTTCCTTCTCCCTCTCCCCACCTGTTGAAGCAATTGTTGCACAGATTGTATTGTTTGTTGTCTTATTATTTTATGTCACTCATGAGGGTCTCCTCCCCTTGCTTATGGTATTTCCCACCCCTCTGGACCACTCCCTCTCTCTCCCCCCGCTGGGTATAAAACTCAGAGCTTATAGTGAGGGGGGATATTCAGCAGAGCCCCTCAGGAAGATTGATTTCCACAAGCACAAAGAAGGGTCTGCAGCGATTTCCTAACTTCTATTTACCTGCAAATCATTCAGTTTCCTTGGGTGGCAGAAGGACAGTAACTCTTCTTCTAATTCCCTCTCGGACCTAAACAAGTTCATATTTTACCCAGCAGGCTGTGCAGATGGACAGAGACATGTCTGTGTCTCTTTGGTGTGAGGAAGTGGAGGATGACCAGAGTCAGGATCAGAGCCAGAGGGAGGCACAATCCCAGGGCCACATTAGTAGTGCGTCTCAGCTGCGAGCCGCCTGGGACCCAACAGTGTCGGGGCATCGAGTGATCCAGAAGCTGCTTCACATGGAGGAGAGATACATGCCCTCCATGCTTTATATCACCCTCATCCAGAGGGATCCAGAGCGCAGGGAGGAGCTTGCCAAATGGGCCCTAGAGGTATGCAACTCTCTCATGCTCCAGTTTTTGATTTGCCTCATGGTGCTGAGTGAGTTATGTCATCATGACAGCTGTGTTGCTGACGTCTTTCATATTTTCCCCCCTCTCCAGGTGTGCTGTGAGTGTGGTTGTGATGAAGCAGTCTTCCCCCTGTCTGTCTCTCTGATGGACAGGTTCCTGTCTGTGTCTCTGTCTATACCGGTCTCACCGTACTGCCTGGCTGCAGGCTGCATCCTTATCGCCTCGAAGCTCACAGAGTGTGACAGTGTGACCGCTGACACCCTGTGTGCAGCAGCTGAATACAGCTTCCAGCCTTCGAACCTGCGGGTGAGTTTGTTTCAAAGCATTCCACACAGGTGTGGTTAAAAGACAAGGTTAGATACCTTGCAATTAGAGCTGCAGTGGAGTAATGGAGTGTAAGCAACACGCTGATACTGTGGCCCCTCATACTTCAAATAAACAAATCCCACAGGAATTTGGGAGTCTTTTCCAGCTGAGGCCCACTAATTTCTTAACTTTAAAGCAACTCACATGGCCGTAAGTGGAGCTTTACACCTTTGAATGGTGGCAATAATCCTCATTAGAAAGTGTTTAAAGGGAACCAACACTGATTTGTCTCCACTGGATGCCAGCCTATTTTTCCATAAAGGTGGCTTTCAACTAACATTTTCCTGTTTTCATGTTCCCCTCCGTTAGGAAATGGAGCGTGTTATCCTCGCCACCCTCCGCTGGGACACAGCAGCAGTGACTCCGCAGGATTTTCTCCCGCATTTTCTTGCCTGTGTGGAGGAGAGAGGAGACAGCAGTGAATCTGCAGAGGAGCTCCTCTCCACCCTGCGGCGGCACAGCGACACGTTGACTGCCATGTGTGTCTGTGACTCCAGATTTCTGGGAGCTCCGCCATCGCTTGTTGCTGCAGCATCACTGAACTGTGCCCTCCGAGGTCTGGGCAACAGGGGCCCCAGTCAGCTGGCCCTTATGAGTGAAGCATTGGTCGAACTGTGCCAGACTGATCCGGTGAGAATGGCTGTCTCTGTTTTTGTTTGCAAGTAGGCTCATTTATTGGATTTGATTTGATTAAATTAGGTTTTCTGTTGGAATTTTAATCCAGGGGTTAGAAGCTGTAAGAACTGTATTTTGTGTTTTGAGGGGCCCTAATTGTTTCAAAGGTTTGTCAAATGGAGTAAGATACTTCCATCTCTTATAAAAAAGACTCAATTTTTCTATGTCTTGCTTTCCAGGCGGTTATGCAGTGCTACAGTGACATGATTGAATACGCCCTCCGACACCGGCTGAGGAGTGGGCTTCAGCAGGGCCCCATGGAGAAAGATGAGGAGGTGGAGAATGAAAGGCCTGGAACGCCAACTGACATGAGAGAGATTGATTTCTGAACACTGAGTCAAGCATTGCATTGAAAGTGTGAACCAATCAAAACCCTTTAAGTTCATCAGTCAAACTGATATAAATTCAATATGACCTCAAAATGCTCTGACATGTTTTCCTAATATATTTTTAGTTATTTTTATGAGTGCCTGTTAATTTATTTTTTGATTTATTTATTTGTGAAGAACGTGTTTTCCATTTGTCATACTTGATAATTCTATTGATTTTATATCAAGCCTAGATGTTGTTTTAAAGAATCATATTTATACCTTTTATTTATTATTCATGTGCAATTGTTGACTCATTTGATGTTAATTTATTTCACTTTACCATAACTTTGTGTTTTTACTGAATTAAATACACAATAAATCTATTTTCTGAAGCTATTTAAATGTTTTTGAATATTTTGTAGCCATTATTTACCGAATGTATGGTGATGCCTTCAAGTGCTAATCAAAGCCACGTACCTCCAAAAATTATTTTTCTTTTACATCTGATGTTACCTCATATTAACGGAATTATAACTGAATTATAGCTTGTGGAAATCAATTATAACTCTTACGTTACTCTCACTATAACACAAAAATTTGATTTCATTTCCATCGCCCGTTACGCATAAACAAATAACGTCTTCAATATTTCCGACGTTACCTGAAGGAAGCACACTGGACCAGAGCCGCATTCCCATGACGTCAGTTTTATCCGACGCTAATACAGTTTTGGGTCAGGTATCAAAAACAAACGTGCGGTAAGAGACGGGCTATTTAAAGATGTTTTCCAGTGTTATAACACATGTTAGCTGTCAATTTAATACTGACCAAGAGTGTATGACAAATTTATAGAAAAACGTAAGGTATGGCGGGTGCAAACGTAGGAAGAAACGTGCTAGATGTTTCTAGCAGCTTACAGATACGGTAATGGGAAACACGGAGCTATAATGTCACCGGTAAAATCACGTTTGAATAATAAAAAAGGTTTAAAATGAGGCACAAGTGAATCATTAATTCAGGTATGTGTTAGGTTTATAATGACAGGAGCTCACAGTTAGCAAAAAGATCAGTTTTGGGGCTGAATCCTCATCACTTCCCCATCCGTGTTGTTCTTGTTTAAGCTAGTTAGCTTCCCAGCTACAATCAGATAGTACCATATATTACCAAATGTCATGTTAAAATAGAGTTATATCTGCCAATAATAACACTTCTGCCCTCTTGGACTAAACTTATTGCTTTAATTAAGCTCCCTGACTGCTCAAAATGATTCTCCGCCAAACTCCACTTAAGAAATGTCATATTACTGTTGTTTCTTATCGAAGGATACATGAAAATCTACAAACAATTATAACTTTAGACCTTGTATAGATCCTTATAGTCTGCTGGTGAATTCGGCATACAATATACACATCAGCCACCAACCATTAACAATAAAATCTAAATTTGACTTTTCTGCTGTAACCAGTAATTATACTATGCTAACCCAGGTTAGGGTTGTTCTGAAGATGAGTTATACAATATTAACAGAATGGAAAAAGATGATAAACACTGACTAGTGCGGTACCTGGAGTTCATTATAGGTGAAGAGACATCAGATCCATCTGAGTTAAAATGCAGGATGATTAAAGCCAGTACATCTTAAACTATATACGGCAGAAAACAGCAGACCACTACCAGAAATTTGTATCATGTATACAGCAAACATTATGCGGTAAACAGAATGTCCTTATTATGGTTTAAAAAAATAGGAAACATTACCTGTTTGCATATGAGTATACTTACAGGGGAGTTTGAATGAAAAAGTCATAATGGAGTTGTTTACTGTGAGATTTCAGTGGAAAGAAGTGCTGCTTCTTGAGTTAAATGCTGCATATAATATTATGGCAGCTAAAACTTGAAACCCAGTCATCTTTAAAGAATTGTTGCATTTAAAACAGTGCAGTAGATATCGGTGTGTTATGTATGGTATGTATTAGAGCTGACACTCCGGAAGATCTTTATGTTGTTGATGTTCATATCAAAGGAGGATGAACTTGAAACCTGGCTGGCTTCTCCTTCTATCCATCTCTGTTGGGGTCTGGTCAGTGCCTATAGATCGCAATGCAGCCCAGCAGGGCCCTAAAGAGGAAGTGCAAGAGGAGAACATGGTAATGTCTCATTATTCTTTAATCTGTTGTTCTGTTTTTATGATCAGAGACGTGTTGTGAATAACCTCTCCTTTACAAAACACATCTGCAGGACACTGGCCTGTACTACGACAGGTACCTCAGAGAGGTGATTGAGGTTTTAGAGACAGACCCCCACTTCAGAGAGAAATTGCAGACAGCAAACACCGAGGACATTAAGGTTTGTTTCCACTTCTGCTTCTGTTTCCCTGTCTTCTTTCTCACTCAGTAAGCTTCCCCATTTACCTTTTACATTCTAACAGACGACATTGCATTCAGGCTATTTAAACTCACCTGGATTTCTCGTGTTTGCCATCAGAATGGGCGTCTCAGTAAAGAGCTGGACTTGGTCAGTCATCATGTCAGGACCCGCTTGGATGAGCTGAAGCGTCAGGAGGTTTCTCGTCTCAGGATGCTGCTAAAGGCCAAACTGGACAGCACCAACACACAGAGTGAGTGAGTTTGTTTTGCTCCACATCACTGAAAAGTGTTTACCTTTATAATAAAAATAGTTATTAGACTTAATTATTATTCTTTGATTCTTCTTATGTTTTTTTCCCCACAATAAAGGCCTTAAAAAAACGTAAGACTTGGAAACTGAAATTTCATGACATTGTACCAAATTCCTTCTACTAGTCAGACCTCATAAACTGAGGCACCACCATCACAGGTGGTGCTATATTAATCAGATTTACATTTTTGCAATTATCTCACACAGCTTAGACTGGAGACAAAATTCTTTCATCTTTTCAAGCATCTTTGAACATTTGGTCTTTGCCCTAAAGTGTCACATTTTTTGACCTTTTCTCTCTTTTTTTTTAAAAAAATTAAAAATACATATTCTGACATCTTACCAGAAATTCATGAACCATATCTATCAACCTTTCTCATCTTAGTTTATTAAAATTTAAGTATGTCAGTCAATTTTTATCAAACTGTCATTTACAAAGAAAAATCAGTAATAATATACAGATTTGTGCATATGTCTTCAGTAATGAACCAAATGGAAGTCCAGTATGTGGCTGGTTATTCATGTATCATGTGTACAGGTCTTCAGATGGACCACGCCTCCCTTCTGAAGCAGTTTGAACATCTGGATCCACACAATCAAAACACCTTTGAGGCCAAAGATCTCGAGCTGCTAATCTCAACGGTAAGATGCCGCAGCAATAAATGAAAAGGGATCATGACGACACTGATCAGACTGCCTTTCTTGTGTTATACCTGACCTAATTTTTTTCTTTAATAGCGTTGAATAACAGCTTTTATCTCTCGGGCTTTTTGTCTAGGCCACCAAGGACCTGGAGAACTACGATGCCGAGAGACATGAGGAATTCAAGCGCTACGAGATGCTGAAGGAGCACGAGAGGCGGGAGTACCTGAAGAGCCTGGATCAGGAGAAGAGAGAAAAAGAGGAGAAGAGAATGCAGGAGCTGAAGGAGAAACACCGCCAACATCCTAAAGTTAACGCTCCGGTAGGCGACTAATACATCCATGTTAGTTTTTATCAGAAACCAGTAGAAATTAATCATGGTTTCAGTCTCTATTTTATATTTTTAACACTCAGGGTAGCGTTGATCAGCTGCGGGAAGTTTGGGAGGAGACAGATGGACTGGATCCTCAGGAGTTCAACCCCAAAACCTTTTTTAAACTGCATGGTGGGTGACAACATCTCTCTTTTAACCACTATTGTTTTTATTGTCATGTTGATGGGTTATATTTGAAAAAAGCTTCTCATTTCTTCTCTGCTTCATTTAGATACAAATGAAGACGGCGTTTTAGATGAGCAGGAACTGGAGGCTCTCTTTACGAAGGAGGTGTATAATCCTACTGTCATCCACATCATAACTGCTTCAGATTTTGTTTTTCTTAAACTCAGGGTTTAGATTTAGTTTTATACTAAGACCACCTAAGTCCTGGTTGGATAAGTATTTGTTTCAAAATTCAGCTGTTGTCTGTGTTCCTCAACTCCTGCAGGCTTTTTACAAGCTGACAGCAGCTTGCACAGCATCAGAGTAGCAACTAACATCTGTTCATTTCCCTCCTCTAGCTGGAGAAGGTCTACGACCCAAAGAATGAGGAAGACGATATGATGGAGATGGAGGAAGAAAGGCTGAGGATGAGGGAGCATGTCATGAAAAATGTGAGTCTTAAACATTTACTTCTGTCTCATCATTTCCCATCTTTACTGGGCTTTTCTTTAACTGATGCAGCTGACCTTCCTATGTTAAAAGGTGGACACGAATAAAGACCGGCTCGTCAGCCTAGAGGAGTTCCTTAAGTCCACAGAGAAGAAAGAGTTCAATAATCCCAAAGAGTGGGAGGTAAGGAGCTCAGATGTCTGGCCTGAAGGTTGGGGAAGTGGGTGGATGTTTTGGACGGGGTCTGTGGTTCAAGTCCCTTCAAGCCTGGCAAGTATGGAAGGTGAAGTCTCTCACAAGTGGCTTCAATGAATTGTGTTTAATGTAATGTGTTTTTTAACTTCCTATTTACATATGGATGTTTGAAAATTCAGGACCTGGCTTGATATGGGTGCTCTTTTGAATGATGAGATGTTTCTTCAGCTAGTTTTGTCAACCGCCAAGGTCTCTGCCTATGACCCCCTTCCCCAGGGCTGGCTCCAGGGCAGGTCATCCCTTACCAAGGTGAGGTATTGTGGTCCCTTGGTGTTTTCTTCATAGGAGTCACTCTTAGTCTGACCCCTCACCTTGGCAGCGGCTGGGATGAGAATTGGTATATCCAAGTCTGACGCCATGTTTCTCAACCAGAAGAGGGTGGAGTGCCCACTCTGGATTGGTGAAGAGTTGCGAGATGAATTGGAGGAGTTCTCAGGGTCTTTTTCACTAGTGGGGTCAGAGTAGAGTGGGAAATTGAGATACAAATTGGTGCAGCATTTGCAGTGATGTGGATGCTGTACTAGTCTGGTGTGGTAAAGAGGGAGCTGAGCGTGACAGCGACGCTGTCGGGCTCACCTCTGGCCATGAACTGTGGGTAGTGTCTGAAAAAAGAATAAGATCACAAACAGAAGCAGGAGAAATGAGTTTCTTCCCAAGGGTGTCTGGGCTCAGCCTTAGAGAGAGGGTGAGGACCTTAGAAGGCACTCAGAGTGGAACAGCTACTCCTCCACATCTAAAGGAGCCAGGTGAGGTGGTTGGGGCATCTGATTAGGATGCTCTTAAGTGAGGTGTTCTGGGCATGTGCTACCGGGAGGAGGCTCCGGGGCAGATCCAGGACACACTGGAGAGCTGGCTTGGGAATGCCTTGATGTCTCCCCATAAGAGCTGGAGGAGAGGGCTGAGAAGAGGGAGGTCTGGACATCACTGCTGAGACTACTGCCCTTTCAACCTGTATAACTGGTTAAAAAAAAAAAGAATAGATAGATGTGTGTATTACCTACATGCCCCTGTTGTCTCTCCAGACTCTGGACGCCAAGCCGATGTACACAGAGGAAGAGCTCCAGCGATTTGAGGCTGAACTCAGGGACAAAGAGGAGGAGCTGAAGAGGAGGGCTGAGATGCTGCATCAGGAGCAGGAGCTGCTGAAGGAGAGAGGCAAAGCCCTGGAGGCCCAGCGGAGAGAGTACCAGCAGGTAACTGACCCAGCCTCTTCAGTCTTTGTCTCATATCATCTGAAAATGGATAAATGATGATAATTTATATTCAATTTTTTGGATTGCAGGCAGTATTAGAAATGTCTCAGCGACAGAAAGAACAGCAGCCCGTGGACGGTCAGCCTGCTGCGGGTCCGAATGGAGAACTACAATTTCAGCCACAGACACACAAACCTGAAGATAAAGGTTAACAGTTTGACTGTGATGTATCCGGCATTGTTGTTATGTTGTGTGGCTTGTGTTGTAATTTTTTTTGTGTTTCTCCCACAGAGGCAAAAGCTCCAGCTGAGCCCGAAGCTGAAGCCCAGAATAATCTGCCCGCAGAGCCCCCACAGAATCTGCCTTCACACACCTAATGTGCTCTGACAGCCTTAACACACACACACACAAACATACGCACACGTGGTTTGATTTGCACTGGCACAGATATCCAGATGGGTTCTGCAGACTGAATTATGTGATCTGTGTGTATAGATTCAGACAGACGGGCTTGTTTATCATGACATAGTGTAATGAGTGTTCATTTCTGTGGTCTGCATTAGATTAAAGATATCAAAACACCCGGTATTAGTACATGTATCCTCGGAAATCTTCAATTTCAGTGAAGCTTTCAGTTGTGTAAAATCACAAACATCTCCAAATAAAGTCTTAATTTAAAAACTTTTTGGGGGCACTGTGTGTTTTTTGCACCAGTAAATTGTCATCTCTTCAGAGAAGATCTGTTGTTGTCCGTTGTCTTTACTTATTAGAGTTTATTCCTGAAGAGTAACAAATTGATCTGTTTAGCTGTCACAGGAAGGAGATACTTTTTTTCAAGTCACAGTTATTTATATATATAACAAAATTTGCAACAGAAGCCCTTTTGAGGCACTTTACATGCCAAGGTCAAGACTTTATAGAGACAAATGCAGCACTTTCCTTTGTGCGTGCACTTTGCACCAGTAAAGAGGAAAACTGAACAAAAATATTCACGTTCCCAAAATTCCGTTTTTCCAGCAAGATTTGAAAGAGACATTTTAGTGTGAGGTGTTTGTTAATATCAACTACGCAAGAACTATTTAAAGGAGAAGCAGTCAGCAGGTATTCTCCACTCTTGAGATACAAAAACCAATCCAGTTTTTGGAGGGTGCTTCAGGAAGCATGGGGTGACATTTCTCCAGATTACCTCAGAAACTGAAAGCTAGAACACTAAGGTTTGCAGGGATGTGATTACCACAAGACGGTCATTCTTTGGCAGAAGGAAGGTGTATGAATGAATGATTTTTAAAAGTCATCCAATCCTGTGGATGTCTTTGCTGCCGTTTCCTACTCACTTTGCAGCTCTTTTGTTGGGGGGAAAAAGGGTATGGGTTTTAATGAAAAATGTGACATTTTCTGTGACTCCTTTAAACGGCAAAGTTATAAGTATTGAACCTTCGGATTGAACAGAGACTGCAGTAAATTATTGACCTGTCCTGGTTAATTTTTGTCAGTCAAGATGAAAAGACACAAACACTGTAAGAGTGTGCTACATTAAAAAAGGAACACTCATTGATCTTTTTGATCTGTTGACACCTGGAATGTACTTTTGTTTCATTTCTTTTTTCAGCTCTTGTGGTTATTTTAACCTTTGCAGGTTTTTTTTCCCGCTGTGTTATTTTAATACGTTATTAAGTTATTATAAGGCCAAAAAACGTTATTTGGCCCCTTTCAAAGTTTTTTCAAGAGAAAAAAATTCACACTTCCGGTGAAGAGGGAGCGCTTCCTGGTAGCCAAAACCCATAACAAATGCGTGAATCATGCCTCGCAAAAACGAGCTCTCGGAAGATTTAAGATCGAAAATTGTTGATTTGCACAAAGCTGGAAAAGGTTACAAAGTCATCGCACGCACCTTAGATGTTCACCGCTCCACAGTTAGGAAAATTGTGTATAAATGGAAACGATTCAGCACTGTGGCTACTCTGCCGAGAAGTGGGCGCCCTACAAAGACGTCTACAAAGACCAAGATCAGCGAGGTAACCTTAATTAGTCTCCAAACAGCAAACCGAGCAGCCATGTGTGCTTAAATAGACGTCTGCAGCATCCAGCTTCTTAGATCTGAACTGTCTCACAGCTCTCTGATGATTGATTGATAACGATTGCTATTTCAATGTATCACTGCAATCAAGGTGAAAGAAGCCATTTTGTATCATTCATCAGTATAATTCCTGTTGTTGATTTGTGAAAATAGCTGTCTCACAGCTTTCTGACAACTGATCTCAACTAGAAAAAATGTGGAAGTTAAGAGTGGTGATCAGTGTTGTCAACAGTGTTTAGGTGGGTGGTACGTGTCAAAGTAAGAACCCAGGACCCAGCAGTGTGACTGCATAACATTGCCTTGTAACAAATGATCAATGTTATTCACTTCACCTGTCGCTGGTGTATTGATATCGGGTCATTCCTACTATTTGGTGTCTTTTCAAGGAGATAACATTGTATCAAAAAATGCAAAACTTTCCACAATTTTATCATTTCATCTAAACGAGGGCTTAAGAGGGTGTTAATAAATAAGTATTATCTAAAAAAAAACAAAAAAGGCATGATCTATTTTGAAGCACAAGGTAATTTCGGTCAATTTCCTTTGGATTAAAAAGGAATTTTAATGAAATTGGATCCAAATTTTAAACTATTTATTTTTGTCAATTCATTTCATGCGATTAACCCCCAAAGATTTGTGTTGTTTTACTTTAAGTAGTTAATTATGAAAAAACACACACATCAATGAATGCTTGCCCCGCCCACCTATACCATGCCACACCAATGAGAACACGTTACTTTTCCACTCCCCAAAAATTCAGTATTGTTCAGGCTTTAATTTTTGTAATGCATGCGGTCCCAAAAGCACTGGCTGTTCACATTATGAGTTCAGTGAAGTTCACATAAATAAATAAATGTTAACAATCCTGCTGAAATCCATGACAGTTTGATTTCTATATTATAGCACATGATGATGCAGCCACAGATTAATTTTTACCACATGTGTGTAGATATCTTGATTCATCTTTTTCTGTCTCTTAGGTTGGTCATGGCTCTACTGAGCCAAAAGATGACAGAGGAGGGGATTCCCGCCATAAAAAGGTGAAATCTGTTAATGCAAGGATTGTTGAATTTTAGAAAGAAATAAAATCTATCATTCTATTTTTCTTTTAAAAATCTAGAAAGACAGTAACACCAACACCAACGATGGAGAGATTATATATTCCTGCTCATCTGATACTGAAGCAACAGATGAAGATCACGTGGTGTGTGAGCTTATAATAAATTAAAAGTTACTTGGTGGTTTTTTTTCACAATATTGAAATTATCATATGAAGATGTTTATAGCTCCTCACTTCCTGTTTTCTAGGCTCATCATGCGTCTGCTGGACCACAAGTTAACAGAGGAGGAGGTTTAGGCCATAAAATGGTAAAATATGTTAATTTTGAGGATTTTTAAAGTTTAGATTCTGTTTACCTGTTAAAATCCGGAACAGAACACTGAACAGAGAGAATATGAGTTCTGATCAAAATGTGCAAAGACTCCCCATGGGAAAAAATGAATTGAAAACGTACCGGATCTAAATTTGGCTGTAATCCCATTCAGGCTGGTCTCTTTGTCCAGTCTACCTGCACGTTTCAGAGTACCACTTCTAGGGATGGAACTAAAATTAGCAGATGCAGTGGCCAAATGTAAACTTTAAACTTTTATAGGTGCACTCACTGAATTTTTTTATTTTTTTTGGTACACTCACTGGCCACTTGGCTTCCTCCGTCAGGACATGAAATTCCACCAAAATAAAACTCACAAGACCCTGGGAAAAATAAAGCCATTGCAGAAAACTGCAGTACCTCAAATGGCCACTTGAGGCTGGCCTCAAAAGTGAGTTGTCAGGAAGTGACCATATTTGGACAAGACGGTGGCGTGCTAAGTTATCAGCTAATGCTAGCAATCAGTATCCATAAACTGTATGGCTGCAGTGCACAGACACGGATACCTGCTAATTAGTGCCAAGTAACAGACCAATAAAATACTAGAAATTCACTCAGCAAAACTGAAGCACAGATTTTTTTTTGGCCAGTCTTAGTATAGTTAACAACACAGCAATCCATGTTATTTGTCAGATAATTTCATTAAAATGCTCCAGAACAAACGTGAAGTCTAGCAGACGGCTACAGCTGCCTGTGTCAGCACACAGACAAATCATGCATCTTCCTCTTGATCACATTCCAGAGGTTTTCAGGGTTCAAGTATGGAGATTGGGCTGGCCTTGTACGTGGCTTGATTCATGCGAAGAGCCAGGCTGAAGTTTGCAAAAGACCATAATGATTGGACCATAGCAGACTGGAGTAAAGTCATCTTCTCTGATGAGTCTAATTTCCAGCTTTGTCCAACAGCTGGTCGTCTAATGGTTAGACGGAGACCTGGAGAGGCCTACAAACCACAATGTCTCGCACCCACTGTGAAATTTGGTGGATGATCGGTGATGATCTGGGGATGCTTCAGTAAGGCTGGAGTCGGGCAGATTCGTCTTTGCGAAGAACGCATGAATCAAGCCACGTACAAGGTTATCCTGGAAGAAAACTTGCTGTCTTCTGCTCTGACAATGTTCCCCAACTCTGAGGATTGGTTTTTCCAGCAGGACAATGCTCCATGCCACAC
>VUQI01039213.1:0-15561 GCA_015106735.1 Paratilapia polleni | reverse complement strand
TGACCACTTTTTTGGGGGGGGGGGGTTATAGTCTGAAATGTAGTGCTGTGTGTTTCAGTGCGTACACACAGTCGAGTTGTGGCTCCTTTCTAAGCTTATTCAACCACAGCTGCAAGTTCACATTCATTACTCAGCTGTAACTGATCACATGATGAGATTTTAAACTGAATTTATTCATTCTTATCTCAGTCTCTGCCTGTCATACCACCTCCATCAGCCACTACATCTTCCTCACTGAAGCTTGAGGGCTTTTAATTTGAAATGTATACAGGAAATATTGAGTTTATATAAACCAGTAGCTTTAGCAAAGCAATAGAGAATAGAAAATACCAAAACAGGACTAGAAGCATTAAGAAAAAGCCTGTTATGTTCAGCAGCCGAGGTAAATAAAGGACAGTCACTATAAGATGAAACACAGAGTAAATGAAGGAGAAAACAGCAACATTTGTGATGTTGTAGTTGTTAGCAGTAGCTTATATACCGTTTCAGCTGTTCCAAACAATGCCGTCTTCTCGTGTTTACTGGTTATAATATGGACAGAAAAAGGTGACAGCTGCCAGTAACTTTCAAGGTGAAGTGTTTTCTTGCATCTTGCAAAGGTTGACGTTGTGAATCAACAACACTCCTTAATTCAATTTTTCAGTTTTATTTATATAGCACCAAATCACAACAGTCACCTCAAAGCACTTTATATTGTAGTCTAAAGACCCTACAATATTAGAGAGAAAACCCCAATAGTCACACGACCCCCTATGAGCAAGCACTTGGCAACAGTGGGAAGGAAAAACTCCCTTTTACCAGGAAGAAACCTCCGGCAGAACCAGGCTCAGGGAGGGGCAGCCATCTGCTGCGACCCCCAACTGGTCGGCTTAAACATCATTATGACAACTTTGACCATTTACTCTGCCTTTATTATCTCTTATGCATTAAAAGCACTTCAGTGGTGATTGATTTTCAGCCGGATTATGCTAAAAGCGATTTATTCTCTTTCCTCAAAAAGTGGCTCAACACCTATGTTTACTGTGTGTCACATTACTTGTGCAGGTGTGGTACTCTCGTGTCAGGACGAGCTATTTTTAATATTCAGTTTATTTTGGACACATTTATTTTTAGCAGCAGACATGGCGGCTGCTGTCTGCTTTAATCACCGGTTTGTCTTTGACAGCAAACCTGTGTTTTCACTCACGCTCTCCTTTCCTCTCTCTGGCTCATCTGCGACTGAATCACTGTGTCTTGTGTCAACATGCAAATGCACCCGGCCCATCAGTACACCATTATGATGGCGGGGGCTGTAACCACAGCGAGGGCAGCCATTTGTCTGCTGATGATGACCTTTGAAACCCAAGGCCTGCTGGTACAGAGGCCTTTTCTTTGCTCTGACAGGCAGCTCTGGTGCCGCAGATGTTTGAATTCTGGGTATTTTTCCAGAGAGGACACCTGCTTTGACATGTTACTGTGTTTTAAGTGTACAGCTGATGTCTGATATAATTAAGATTTAAAAGAATCTATTGAAAGTGGCGGACTGTAAAAAGCAGAGCCAGTTTTGTTTCCTGCTGTCAGTTTAGAGAGATGTTGACTGAAGCATTTCTTCCTCTGGAGCAGTGTTTCCTTGCTCTGGTTTGTCACACTGCTCATGAGCTTTCCGTGGCTCCACTCCAGGAGGACTTTGACCCGAGATAATCCGCCTCTCTTTAGCACTTCTCTTAAATATCCAAATGACTCAGGGATACATGATTTAGCTGTTTCACAGCTCTGTACCTTGTACTTCTAACTCCTGTTTCCTTGTACTGTACGCTTGCTTATTTGGAAAGTTGTGGGTTGCTTTTCTAATGTAGATTAGACTCTAAAGCGGAGTGTTAAAGGTTTCTGTGTATAAGAACATGAAGCCTTTTTTTTTTGTATTAAATGCGTTTTTATTGCCAGTGTGTAAATGGAACTTAATAAATTAGACCTTCTCTGCTAGCTAAGTGTAGCCAGCTAGCTGTAACTTGGCTTCACTCTATAAATTTGGTTTTATGGGTTTTAATTAACGGTAACTAGGCAATTCTATCCAAATTAGCCCTGAGAGTTCATGAATTAGTCTACCTTATCCATTCAAGACAATATTTTATTAAGTTAGGCTACTAGAAAGTTGTCTGTGTTACTAGATACGTTATCTTAAGCTAACATTAGCAATGAGCTAGCCAAATTCAGCCAGCTAGCTGTGACTTAGCTCCACTGTATGAATCTGGCCATATTGCTTGCGCCACATAACAACAGTTTCCCGCTGCATCGAGCAAAGTGCAGCGCAAGTGCACTGGCAGGGAGCAGTCGGTGACCAAGGTGTGTTCCTTGGTCTTCATGATGCTGTTTGTTCACAAATGTTTTCTAACAAACCTCCGAGGCCTTCACAGAACAGCTGTATTTATACTGAGAATAAAGTACACACAGGTGGACTCTATTTACTAATTAGGTGACTTCTGAAGGCAGTTGGTTGCACTGGATTTTATTTAGGGGTATCAGAGTAAAGGGGGCTGAATACTAATGCACAACACACTTTTCGGATTTTTATTTGTAAAAAGTTTTGAACACCATGTATCATTTTCCTTCCATTCTACAATTATGCACTACTTTGTGTTGGTCCCAATAAAATACATTCAAGTTTGTGGTTGTGATGTGAAAAAGTTCAAGGGGTATGAATACTTTTGCAAGGCACTGTACGTCCTGATAAGGACCTAAAGAGGAAAGTGGTGTTGTGGAAACATTTCTGTTGAATTGGGCATGCCAGGTTTGTTTAAATGGTAAAGTAGCTTGTTGTATTTAGGTAGACAATATGTATAGTTTGGGGGGTGGGTGCAAAAAAAGATGTACGGGTAGAGCGCAGCAGCCAGCGCAACACAAATTTTGGGCCATTTACTGAAGCTAGCGGTCAGCGCAGCGCATGCTGTGTCCTGTGTGAAAGGGCCTATAATTTGTAACATTAGCTGATTACAAGCTACTCAGTTTCCTATCCAGATAAACTTTGGGAGTTTTGGAATTTATGAAGGGATCTTTATTTTTATGAAGGGATCTTTATTTGAGTTTTGGAGCTAATGTTAGCTGATGTTAGCTTGACTGCTGACACAGACAAATTGCAAGATATCCAACATCATAAAATAATTAAGCAGATTAGGTCTGCTAGTTGAACCAACCTTCTGGAGCCAATCTAGCTGGTACATTAACTGGTTGTTTTTAAAATTACATTTATGAGCTAACATCTCAGCTAACATTATACATTAACTGTCAATTTGTTGAGTGGTTCTCCTGTGTAATGTTGACTAACGTGGACAAAATAATTTCTTAAGTGGATTAGGTCCCTAATTTATCCAAACTCCCAGGTCTGATCTTGCCAACGCTAATATCGGTCAACATTACACATTAGGGGGTCAGTTGCTTGGTTTTGGGAGAGAGACTGAGCTTAGTCAGTCTTTCTCCTGGTTAATGTTTGCTAATGTTAACGTGTCTTTCCACATGGATAAACTGCTAGCCACCCAATAACATAACAAAGTACTGTCTTGAGTAAGACTGGGTCAGATAATTTATCCAAACTTTTATTTACTTGACTAGCTTCAGTTGTAGGCAAGTAGTAGTGGCAGAGTCAAAGTTCAGAGGTCACCTATAAATGGGCCAGAGTTGAGTAGAGTCAGCTGGATCAGGCCCAGTTTCATACTGGTAGAACTGTCACATATACCTACAGCCTTTATTCTTCTCCTTTGTTTCCTGCTGGTTATATTTAGCTGGTACTGGTGCACAGCCAGCTCTCCATCAGACCTCCACACTTTGTTGCTGAGATCTGTTATGTAACAGCACGTCTTCCACACTGAGTATGCCCAAGAGAAACCAGTTTTCAGGTTGATTTTTTTCTTTCTTTATGCAAACACAGAGTATGTGTGTTTATTTCCCAGGATGCCCGTGGCTAAATAAGTTGATGCAGCTCTTGTCTTTTGATCCTTGTTGTCTCTGTGTCTCTGTGGAACTGGGCACTTCCTCTCTTTTATTTATTTTCTGGGTTGTCTGCATGATGTCCCCGTCTGTCAGCCCTGTTCAATAATCTGCAGCCAGGAAGTGACAGCATGGAGGAAAAGATTGCCAAGGAGGTCACAGAAGACTTTCAGAAGGACAGGAAGCAAATTCACAAGTCACTTTGAGAATTTTATCTGTCAGAACAATTTCTGGAAGTCAAAGGAAGCTCTAAGAGCTGGTTTCATGACTACAAAGACTTCCATGATAAGAGAGTCCTACAGACAGTCAGAGTATGGCTGTGGCTTTTGTTCTTAATAAAAAACAATAAAAAACACACATTTTGATCAGGTTTGGTCAAGTAAAGGCAACTAAGTCTGCTATCTTGAGATTAGGGCAGATAAAGCAAAACAAAATGGACTGAATAATCTGAAGTATGTCCTGTTCAATTCACTTATCAACTAGTATCCAGATGATTTCTTTTTACCACAGAAGTGGATTTAAATACCCCGATATACCCCTTTGGTTTGTGGACAAACATTTTAAACCCTTGTTTGGCATTTTGGCCATGGCCAACTTGGATTTTTGGAGCCAAAAGTGACACGAGGGTTGGATCTGACAGATGCTGCAAATCCATTTGGTAATGCCTCATCGATCACAAGGCAACCAGGCCCTGAAATATCTACTGCTTTGTCTTTTTGTTCATAAATGAGACTATTATTTACAAAAGTAACATAATGAGGTATTAGATAAGCCATGTAACTAGTGATTGATACCATAGACTCAGTGTGTTTACTGAGGTAATAGATTAATAGAACATAGGCTCATTCTCTCATTGACTTCTTTCAATTGGACTTCTTTTGAGTCTCCCCCTGCTGGCAACTAAAAAGAATGCAGGTTTAAGGCACTTCTCCATTGACTTTGCTCTTTAGATCCAGAGGCTACATCCTTTTTTTACGAACAGTGTATGTTGGAAAAAAAAAACTTTAGTACACTTGCCTTTATTCTTGCCACATACCTCATCGTAAAACAGACTCTTTGTTACCTCAGAAAAAGGTCCACTTTAGGGTTTACTGTGAGATGAAGGTACTTTTGACAGCTCAGTTTTGGGATCTGCACCTAGCACAGCATTGTGCTGCCATCCTCACACCAAGAATAGCGGTGAATTTTATTGAAAGGTTTACTTATTAATGACTTAAATACATTTTTCACATGCCATCCTCTGGGCTGCTCAAATAGCCGCTCTCTCACTTGTCGGCCACCAGATTGACAGGGATTATCTGAGGAACGGAGCTGTAGTGTTGTCAGTGTTTTCCATGCTCAAACCGAGATCGCTCTTTATCTAATGTACAACTTTTTAGCTGCTTGTGACACTTTTTATTGAGGTTAGGCTTCAACTTGAGGAGTATGACTCCTATCAATCTTTAATCTGGATTACATGGTGTTTATAAAAGATCAGCACTTCAGAAAGTCCAAACGTCGGCTGAAAGTGCAGAGAAAAAGCTTCGGGCAGGTCACACAAGAGACAGATGTGCTCTTTGAGACTAACAGTAATGTTTCTGAGATTTAAAAAAAAAAAGGATTAGAGTATTACTTAAACTCTTAAACAATTTTGGAAGCTTATTTAAATAGTTTCTGTTTAAAAGATGTGTAGGAAGACGATTTAACTGTTGAACAATAAAATTTACTGTCTGAGCTTGCTATACTACAATAACAGTTTATTATGGGTGTGTTTCTCTAACCTATGTTGCAATGTTGATGCAAAGCACACAATTGGATATAAAAGTATGCGAAGCATTAAAAGTTTAGTTTTTATTTAACAAACTGCATAGTTTCTTTGTATGTGGGTGTATGGCTTATATTACCAACTTTGTGAGGACCACTTTCAGTTTTAATCCACTGTAGTGGGGACTGTAATGCAGACTCTGAGGACCACTTCAAATGAAATGTTCAGACTTTGTTTTAAGGTTTGGTTTGGGATTAAGAAATGCAAAGTACAGAAGTACAAACCTGTGTGTGTGTGTGTGTGTGTGTGTGTGTCACGTTGGGAGGGTCACATTGGTTTCTGCCTCAGTGAAAGGAATCACCTGCTGAACACTCCCTGTTCAGGCCAATGTTTCTCGTGGGTGCGGCTGCAGCCGGTGAATTGCTTCAAAGAATGCTGGGTAACCTTGGTGACATGCACTCTGATACAGGGAGATTTTTAAAATAAACACACCTCAACACAGAAAGGAGGTTTAGATCATATCAGTGTCAGTTTGATCAGTTAAGGTGAGATAGTTTTGGTGTTTGAGAAGCTGCAGTTTGATTTAAGCAGCAGAAAGTGGAAAGATAACTGCATGAACGACACTGTTGCAGTTTTAATTTTGTAACCCATAATGACTGTTTTTTTTTCTTTATTCATTTAGTGAATAAAAAAAATCGATCAGTGCCTTCCACCTGACCCCCTCACAATTAGCTAACTTAGCAAAATTTTACCCTTTGTAGTTTGAATAGTTACAGGCCCTCAAAGTACGGGGGTGGGTCCAAATTTTGTGCATTTTTAATTCACAATATTTTTTTCAGCATTTTTGAGCCCTCATACCTTTGTAATTAATTACAGGAGATATCCACATGAAAACTTCTGGGCTGAAAAATACATTTGAGCTCTGTTTAAAAACTGCAACCTTACACCCACTCCAAGTGTCACAGTCCAAAACCAAAATCAGTTTTTTGTTGAGCTGTGTCTACAACCGACTTTGAGCATCAGTGTCATTAGATATATCTTAGGGCGTTTTCACACCTGCAGTGTTTAGTCCGTATAAATCAAACTCTGGTTCGTTTTCCCCCTTGGTGCGGTTCGTTTGTGCAGATGTGAATACAGTAATTGCACTCGGGTATGGACCAAAACAACGGCACCGAGACCCTCTGGAGGAGCTGGTCTCGGTCTGGTTCCAAACGAACTCCAGAGCAGTTTGTTTATGGAGTGAACGTAATCTGACCTTGATCCGACCCAACTACTAGTTGTACGCTGCAGGTGTAAATGCATGCTTTGCAATCTGGGATGCGGCAGGGTACAATAGATGTGCAGAGTACAAAAAACTGTCAGTACGGGCTGCAACTAGCTGTAAAATGAATATAAATTCTCCATGTTATCCACTTGGCCAGAACACGGCACCGTCTTCCTGTATTTACTTTTGATGCTCCTGCCACTGCCAGATCTGACCAATAAGCGGACATTCTCACGTGTTTGTAGTGACGCATTTTGGTTTGCTTGGAGTTCGCTTGGAATTCTCTCTGTGAAAAGAAACCGAACCACGGGAAAAAAAGCTGCAAGTTTACAAACTCATCGACTGATTCGGACCAGAGTAAATGAACTATAGGTGTGAAAACGCCCTTATTTCAGTAGCAAAACTGCACCAATTTAATGTCTGTGATGTAGCATAAGAGGAACCAGCATTGGTACCCTGGATGTATGATCTGTTTTCTGATAATTCACTGGAGAAAACCTCAAAAAGTACATTTTGGGTAAACTTTCATGGGTCATATCTCCATTTGGGATAGGTGGCTACTCAAAAAAAGTTATAACATATGATCCTGGGACCTTCTGTGATCCAGGCCCTTAAAGGATTTTAAAAACTTCTTCACGACCTAAAATTGTTTGATCAATGTGATATGTCCATACTGTTATACAGAGCATGTGAACACCAATGTTTCTCCATTTCACAGCAATAAAGCTACATTCACGAGTGTTAAAATATGACTGTGTTAGAAAATTATTCTGACACAAAAGGAGTCACGGCCAGAAGATGAGCCTGGAATCAACATGTAGTTAAAAACGAGACCTTTCTTATGCTATAACCTGCTGAGTGCTATCCATCCCTAATTGCTTTTGGTGCAGCAGGTGAGGAATATACCTCCACACTGCTGACCTTTACTGTATAGTCGGCTCAGTTTTGGGGGATAAATGGGGCAACTGTGGCTCAGGTGGTAGAGCAGGTCATCTACCGGTTGGGAGGTCAGTGGATCGATCCCTGGCTCCTCCTGTCCATATGTCGAAGTATCTTTAGGCAAAAGACTGAACCCTGAGTTTGCTCTTGATGCATCCATTGGAGTGTGTGTATGTGTGAATGTTAGGCATAGATTAAATGTGTTTGAATGTGTGTGTGATTGGGTGAATGGGACTTGTAGTAGAAAGTGCTTTGAGTGCGCAACTGAGTAGAAAGACGCTGCATAAGTACCAGTTGATTTACCATCAGTCAGCAGAAAAAAACCTCGTGCTTTCTGACAGTGAAAGTAATGATTTAGTGATGTAGCTTCTGGGGAATCAACTTAACTTGCCTCATCTTTAACGTGGGCTTCATAATTAAGTAGTGCTTTCTGTATTTGTTTTATTAGCCTCACAAATTGTGAGGTGTGTTGTTTTTCTTGTCTTTGCTGTTTGGTGCTACTGGTCAGTACAGGTGTCAGTTAGTCTGGGAGTAAGGTGTCTAATTTTTTAGACTTATAGCTAGCCAGTCTTTGTTATTGTGAAGCAGCCTAACCTGCATCACATTAATCTATGAGCTAAATTAAGAGTGGTCTAACCCTACAGACCAGTCTAAACTATCTTTGAGAAACCGTTCCCAGGCCTTGTTGTGTTAATTGGCAGCCTTAAAGATACATAAGAAATTAATAGTGAGTGAGCTGCTAATGTTATAACTCCATTTTGTCATTAAAAGCATCGTCACGGTGCGCTTGTGTGGGAGGAGGAAACATGAGGATTGTTAACAAGAAAATCATCATGTTTGCCTGTGTAAAGATAACCTGATGTAGGCCATCATCAGCTGTGCAAAGTTCACTGGAGCTGTGATAGGGAGAAACATGGCATCATTTTCTGCACAGTTAGAGAATAAATTATAGAACTGAGCAGCCTGAGTCCATTAGCTGATGTTAATTATCTCCCAGAGAGGAAGATAACAACAAAACGAGCTGAAAAAGTTAGATATATAATGAGGTGCCATCACTTCACATCACAGAGTAAATGATGTGTGGGAATGAAGCTAATCAAATGCTTTTGAAGGACTTTTACAAATCTAAAAATATACATGTATCTATCAGGGTATTTGTGCTGGGTTGTGTTTATTAAACTTTGTCTATGTCCATGTAAGCTAGTAGATCAGACTTTACCGGCCACTAAAAAGCCAATGTAATTACTTCAGTTACTAGACAGTCAGTAGACTTAGATTTTATATTATAAAAAAGAAAAATACAGGAAAATAACAAGTAACTAAAGTTTTAAATTAAATGTGGAGAAGTAAATGCCTCTTTAGACTCCCCCCTGCATGCTACAGGTATCTCTAAGGACAGCTGCTGTCAGTCTGAAGCAAAGATTACAAGAAATCTGCCAAATTTAAAGATCTTGCAGTTTGTCTGCATGCACATAGCTTTCATTTCAGCTTCTTCATAATTTAGTCTCGCTGACGCTGTGTAAAACGAGCATTTAAACTCCGCACACAGATGGTTTGATGAGGGACTTTTATTGGTATTTTAATGTAAAAATACTCACTATAAGAAAAAAACTACTCATGAATCAGTAGTCTTTCAGCCAGTTTGCTTCGTGGGTGAATCGATTGTTGGAAATGGGTCAGCAGCTGACCAGTCAACTTGCCCAGCATACTGTTGTTCTGGCTCTGGGCCATCAGGACATTGGTTATGTTAAAGCCTCACTCTTACAGCCCTGTGTATTACAAAGTAAGGAGCTATTGCTGATGTGGCATTGGTGTCTAAAAGTGGTTTGGATTGTTTTTATCATGACTCTTTTAAACAGTGCATTAAAAATGACTGATGCCATTCAAAATACAGTGTTCCAGTATTCAACTAATTATCCAGAATCTGGATAATTAGTTGAAATGTCTGGTTTTGCGCACTAATTCAAACTAGGCCATTCATCCATCCATTTTCTACTTGTCGTTGGGGCAGCAGACTAAACAGACCTCCCTCTCCTCCGAGGTATTCCCAAGCCAGCTGGGAGACATAATCACTCCATCGTGTCCTGGGCCTGCCCTGGGATCTCCTCCCGGTGGGACATGCCCAAAAGACCTCACCGAGGAGGCGTCCTGTTCAGATGCCGCCTTCCGTGTGGAGGAGCAGCTAAGCTTCAGCCCAGACACTCTTCAGATGATCTTATTTTTTCTGTCACTTCCCACAGCTCGTGGCCATAGGTGAGGGTAGAAACCGGTTGATCAACCGGTAAATCGACAGCTTCACCTTCACGCTCAGGTCTCTCTTCACCACAAATATACAAGATCAGATTAACCTAAACAATGACTGTTGAACTGTATGTCACAGTAAATGCTTTGTATGTGGTTAATTGTGTTTTGAAAAATATCTGAAGTGGCTCTGGTGTCAGTAAAGGGGAATTTTATCAGCCCTGTTGTTTACAGCGGGGATACACCTGTAGGAAAGGTTATAAACTGCAGGGGCAATAATTATAGCTCTGTTGTATCATATTTCCAGTAGCTCCACCAGATGTTTCAAATAAAGAAACTTTTCCTGGTGTAGTTTTATTTCCTCTCCTCGGTCTCCTGCCTCGGCTGACTGTCCCTCTGTTATTGTCAGCCTGCCCTGAGGGCCGTTTTCTCTGAACACATCACAGGCTCTGTGTTCACCACGTGACCCGGCCGAGCGGTCCTGACAGCGAGCTCTCAGTGAGCGACGCCACAGATCCAACAATCAGCTGTTTGTCAGCATAGGAGTGGGTCACCGCACATCTGACCGCAGGCCGATTCGAACGGCGCTTCCTCTGCTGCCGTGAAGACCGCCGTCCTCTCAGAAACGCACAAAGTGACAGCTGCTGCATCAAACTGAGCCATTTGTTTTTGACCACTCAACCACATAAAAGACAGACTTTAACACTGCTGTCTGATATTTCAGGAATAGCAGGAAGAACGGTATTTAAATTGGCCTTTAAATTTATTTATTTATTCTTTTTATTTGCCCATGCACAAAAACATTAATCTCCTCAGAGAAAAGCTGCAGTCCACTGAATCCTATGAAGCAGAAGCGGTGGTGTGTTATGTCTACAGTCTTTTTGTTCCTCTGTAATTACAGGTGTAGTCAGTGGTTACCTACCCGCCTATAAACTACAACGCCTCATTAAAGAATAAACCTGACGATTTTACCAGGAAGTCCCACTGAGATCAAAATCTTTTACAAGATAAACCAGGCGGAGGTAGCAGTCGTGCAACCTCACAACAAATACGTATATGTATAGGCGAGTGGCTGTGATCTTGGTTAAGCGTTATTCACCCATCAGGCCACAGTGTACCACAGGTGTAGCTCCTGCTGCAGCTGTGACACGGACACACTGCTGCTGGTGTGAAGAGCGAGATCGGGGAGTTTATTTGACACCTCCAAAGCATCAGAGTGCAAGCTTATAAAAAATTAGACATTGTTTTTTGTTTTGATAAATGTTTAAACTGCTGTAAATTCAAATTCTGTTTAACCATTTATAATAAAAGGTGGCATTACAACAGAAGTGTTCTTATATGAAGGAATTTTTTTAATATTTCTGCCTAAAAATACATTTTGGTGGGTAGTAAATTACCTTTCTTGACGTCTGGTAGTCTAACTGCCCCTTTTTTAGTCTCCAGAGCTTCTGTATTAAAAAAAAAAAAAAATCACATATCCATTCAATGAATGAATGAATGAACTAAACCATTAATCCTCTGGTTGTTTCACCCCCACAGTAGTGGGGTGACATAAAGTGAAGGTCAACAAATGGATCGATTGTTTTTTTTTGTTTTTAAAAGTTAAGCAAAAATACCTTCATAGGTGCTTTCTGAATACGCTGAAAAATATATTTTTGATTATTTGCAAGTTTTCTATGATTTAAACCCAACTAGCAACATCATTTCTGTGGAAGGAAACCCACATTAAAAAGTGTTACATGATGGTGCCTCTGCCGTTTACACTGTACTGCATCAGGATGTTTGTCATTTAACCCTAAAGAACTGGTTGGTTGTTTGACATCATATCACGTTTTCCTGCTTTTATTCATTATCCAGATGAGCAAACAACTGGCAGCTATTTTACCATCGGCATGTTTAAATATGTAAACTCTGAAAGATGTTCGGCTTGTAACCAAATACTGAACCTCTTTGTTGTGGAAGTCAAAAGGCTGTGAAGGACAGGTGTGTCGGGCTCATCGCTGTAGACTGAAATAAAGACGGAACAAGGAAGTTTCTTTGATAAATTGACAACAGATATGTGTTGAAATCCAATCAGTGATTCAGATGAATTTGTAAATGTGGATAAAAGTTTTTCACCTTGGAAACCGTAACTTCTAACTGAGCTTTCTACTTAGTTATTATGCTTCTCATGTGGCTGTAGAAACAGCAGTGGGATTTACATTTTTTATGCAAAATTAATGGTCACTAGAAGATAGCATGGTGATAAAATCCATACTTTAATTGAGTGTCTGTTTAAACGTCAAAGGGCACGATTTATGTTGGCGTAAACATGGGATAAATAATAGCAGCTGATGTAGCTTCCATAACATGCATTATGTAATGCTAATCAGCCGTGTGCTCATGCTGCAGCCGTTAGTCATGTGGAGCTGCTAATGGCAAGTTAAAGCTGTAATTTTAAAGGATTTTTTTCTTATTTATTCCTCTGAATAAAGAAAAAAATATCAAAGTATGACACAAACTGTGTCCGGTATTTTTTCTGAACAAGTTCCTCATCATTCGATTTACAATTTTAGCTAGCAGTCCATGTTTGCATGTGCACAAGATGTTTTCCAGGTAAACCAATCGTAACTGTGTGCGGGAATTTCCCGGATTATAAATGCTGCATTTGAAATACCTGCAATCCAGCACTGTCATTCTGTGTGTGTGTCTGTGTGTGTGTCTGTGTGTGTGTGTGTGTGTGTGTGTGTGTGTGTGTATGATATACATATAGTATAAAGAAAATATTCTGGTGTATTGATATAGGAATATTTAGTCTCTAAAAATCGTCATCTGTTGGACTGTAATTCTAAGATACAAAATGAAAGCTCTGCTTTTCGAAATTGTCAGGAGGAGTGAAAAATATCTAATGAGACTTTAACTTCTTAACATCCACCAGATCACCAGTGAAGCACTGAAGAGTACGGTTAAGGTTAGGTTGACCCTAAACAGGTCACTGGCGACCTGGTGGATGTTAAGAGGTTCAGGAGTTTGCAGCAGGAGTCAGCAACATCTGACTTTCTGATCTTCTTCAGCTGTCTTAGTGACCGACCAGCTGTTGTCAGATGTTCTGAATACGGTTGTTTGTTAGTTAAACATGAGTCACCGGGGCTGGATCAGTGTCAGAAAAAGAACGGTAACACGTTATAGTAAACATCATTGATAACTTGATAATTACCCCTTAGTTAAGTCATTTACTGTTAACAAAAAAATTTAATGGCGTTTACTCTTTGGTTTTTAAACCAGTGTCTTTCTACAATGAAAATGTACATAAAAGTTGTTTTAGTGCAGGAGTAAGCAGAACGTTGGAGAGGTAAAAATCATAAAACAGTGGTTAGCTTTGTTCTCATTTTCAACAGTTGTTTGTTTAGGTTTAGGAAAAAACTGTATATAAAAGGTGGACATTGCCGCTGTGCTGTCACACTCATAGACAGGATAAAACGTGGACGTAGCTTCCAGGTCTGAAAAATGAAGCCAATGTGGAAGTGCCTCAAACCTTCTGTGTAAAGGCCAGCAGATGGCGATAGCTGTGGGTGCAAAAAGACTTCAGGTCCTATAGAAGTCTGCGGGAAAATGGCTTTCTGTCTTGACCTCTGTAAACACTTTCCTGCTGAGTTTATGGGCTCAGACAAAAATTAAGTCTGTTTTGTAAATCTTGGTCATACTATGTTTTAAAAAGGGAAGATTATCCAGGGTATGCTCATTGGCTAAAGAGTTGTGATTGACAAAACATTAGCCAATGAACGTATCCTGGTTTATGCTCCTTTCTGCCTGTAATAATGACCATAATTTACAAAACGAGCTTCATGTTTTATTAAAGAAAACTTATAACTATTGACTGAGCTGAGGTCATAAGTTAACAGAGCAGAGGTTTGTTTTCTGATAGACTTCTGTACAACCGAGCGTCTGTTTGCAACCAGCAGAGTTGCCCCAGCTGGCCCTTCCACGCTTTACTTTTACAGTTTATGGGAAAAATTATGAAAATTTGACCAAGTCTCATCACACTATTGGCAGGACAATTGCATTGTGGGAAAAATTATAAAATAAATTTTAACATTACTAATGATAACTAAACATAATTTCTTATTATTATTCCTTTGTTTTTGTTTTTTTTAACAGTAAAACATTTTTTTTAAATAAAGTTCAGTTTATCATTCATTACCAGTGATTATAAGAAAGTATTGTCGAAGGATGAAATGTTTACTTTAACACAAAGATTTCAGACAGTATGTGTGATTGATTGACCTCTGTGTATATCTGTTATTCTTATTTTCAGGGTGCTTGCACTCTCTGAAATGCATGTGCAGCAGCAGTAAGATGGCTGGCTTCTGAAATTTCACTGTCATTTGCAGTTTTGTGAAGTTACAGTGAGTGAGTAAAAACTCCTCCAGCTTGTTGATTTAAATGCACTTTCCTGTTGAACTAAAAATGACTTTTATTTCCTTCATTCCTTTCTCTTTGTTTACTGTTTTCACTCTGAGAAGCTCCAGTACCAAATCTTAGAGACACTTCCATTATTATAATGGTTTAGTCTGAATGACCAGGAGTTATTCACTTCTCAGCTGCATCTTTAATTTTTCACCTGACTGACTCTGTTAATGGAAATAATGTTCCAGAGGATGCTGACAGCTGGAGACTGGTTAGCTGAGAAGCTGAACTTCCATGCAGGATTTTAATATTTAGGGCAGCAGCTGGAAATGGATTCATCCCTTTTAGTTTCAGGCTTTGGTGGGGGAAAAAGCATTAATGTGATGGTGAGTGCTGCAGTCGAGGCTTCGCTCTGCTGTTGGCTGACTGTTGGTGGTACTTTGTGGTTTTCTTAATTAGCTGCTTCAGACAGGAGGGATCAGTCGTCCCTGCAGCTTTTTGAGCTTCACGGTGAAACCAGAAATTATCGAGTGAGACATTCAGGGTCTAAAATTAGCTGCAGAGTCAGTCTAATGTTAAATTTAGTGAGCAGTAAGGCAGGTTTTTTTGTTGTTTTTAAATCTTTAGTATCAGAAAAATAAAGTTGATAAACAGCAGCTTTATTTCAGATTGCTTTAAAGCTGTGATGTATGCACATTTTGCCCGTGTTTACACTGTAGAAACTACATATCCCAGCTGCATGTTGGGCCATTACACACCTAACAATTATATAACAAACAGCTGACCATTTTTCAGCTTTTATTTTTTTGGTTAATAAGGTAAACATTTGCAGGTTTCAGCCAAAGATATTATAAACTAAAAACTAAACCTAGGTATGAAAAAAAATAGTTATAAAATAATAATAAAAACTACAACTAACTGCAATGATATTTCATGAAAAAAAAAAAAAAAAAAAAAAAAAATATATTTTTTTTTTTTTTTTTTTTTATATAAAAAAAAAAAAAAAAAAATATTATTTTTTTTTTTT
>VUQI01039212.1:0-13305 GCA_015106735.1 Paratilapia polleni | reverse complement strand
ATGCCGTTTTCGTCCTGGTCACGGAACGCTGGACCAGCTCTTTATCTTTTCGAGGATATTTGAGTGTGCATGGGAGTTTGCCCAACCAGTCCACATGTGTTTTGGGGATTTGGAGAAGGCATTCGACCGTGTCCCTTGGGACATCCTGTGGGAGGTGCTTCGGGAGTATGGGGTGTCTGGCCCGTTGCTATGGGCCATTCGGCCTGTACAACTGTTGCGAGAGCTTGGTCCGCATTGTCGGCAATAAGTTGGACTAGTTTCCAATGGGTGTTGGACTTCGCCGGGACTGCCCTTTGTCACCGATTCTGTTCATAATTTTTATGGACAGAATTTCTAGGCAGAACCAAGTGGCGGAAGGCTTCCACATCGGTGGCCTCAGAATTTCATCTCTGCTTTTTGCAGATGATGTGGTTCTGTTGGCTTCATCAGATGGTGGCCTCCAGCTCGCACTGGAGCGGTCGCAGCCGAATGTGAAGCGGCAGGAATGAGAATTAGCACCTCCAAGTCTGAGGCCAAAAGGGTGGAGTGCCCACTCTGGGTCAGGGACAAGTTCCTGCCCCAAGGGGAGGAGTTTAAGTATCTTGGGGTCTTGTTCACGAGTGAAGGGAGAGGGGAGTGGGAGATTGACAGACGAATCGGGGCAGCATCCGCAGTGATGCGTACGCTGCACTGGTCTGTCGTGGGAGAGAGAGCTGAGCATAAAAGCGAAACTGTCGATTTTTTTATGCAGGTGGGAGTTGAAGATCTCACGGACTGGGGCCTCTGCCAGATGCTCCCAGCGCACTCTCACTAATTGTTTGGGGGCACCAGGCCTGTCCAGCATCCTTCCCCGCCACCTGATCCAACTCACCACCAGGTGGTGATCAGTTGACAGCTCAGCTCCTCTCGTCACCCGAGTGTCCAGAACATATGACCACAGATCTGATGATACGATTACAAAATCAGTCATCGACCTGCATCCTAGGGTGTCCTGGTGCCATGTGCACTTATGGACATCCTTATGTTCGAACATGGTGTTTGTTATACACAAACACAAATTTTGCACAGAAGTCCAATAACAAAACACCACTCGGTTTCAGATCAGGCAGGCCGTTCCTCCCAATCACACCCCTCCAGGTCTCACTGTTGTTGCCCACGTGAGCATTGAAGTCCCCCAGTAGGATGACGGAGTCACCAGATGGAGCACCCTCCAGCACCAAGAAGGCTGGGTACTCTGAACTGTCGCTCGGCGCATAAGCACAAGTGACAGTCAGGACCTGTTCCCTGACCCAAAGGCACAGGAAAACAACCCTCTTGACCACCGGGGAAAACCCCAACCTAGAGGCAGCAAGCTGCAGTTGCCCTCTCACCGAGGGCAACTCCAGACTGAAACAGAGTCCAGCCCCTCTCCAGGAGACTGGTTCCAGAGCCCGAGCTGTGCGTTGAGGTGAGACCGACTATATCTAGCCGGTATTGCTCAACCTCACGCACTAGCTCAGGCTCCTCCCCACCAGAGAGGTGATGTTCCATGTGCCGCAAGCCAGTTTTGGAAACCAGGGATCGGACCTCCAGGGCCTCCGCCCCTGACTGCCGCCCAACACACACTGCACCCTACCCCTACGACACCTCCTGCGAGTGGTAGGCCTACAGGAGGGCGGCCCCATGTCGGCTCTTCAGGCTGTGCCCGGCCGGGCCCCATGGGCAAAGGCCTGACCACCAGACGCTCTCCCTCGAGCTCCCTCCCCAGGCTTGGCTCCAGGGTGGGGCCCCGGTAACTCTATCCCGGGCAGGGTAGTCTGGTCCCTTGATTTTTTCTTCATAGGGGTTGTCTGAATTGCTCTTCGTCTGGCCCCTCACCCAGGACCAATTTGCCTTTGGTGATCCTACCAGGGGCAAGACAACATAGCCCCTGGGATCACTGGGACACACAAACCTCTCCACCACGGTAAGGTGGCGATTCGCGGAGGGGTTTGTGGAAAGTTCAAGGGGTATGAATACTTTCACAAGGCACTGTATGTAAGCTTTCTCTAGACACCCAGAAGCTCAACTTTTCCCTCAATTTTTTTCTTTGCTATTTTTTGTTTGTTATGTCTGTCCATCCCTGGAGGTTTTGGAAATGTAAGACACCACTAGACAGCTTAATAGAAAATGCGTGGGCTACAAAAAAAGAGTTGCTATCTTATGACAGAATCATTTCAGGAATGAACTGACTGACTAGACTGTTGATCCTAAACAGTAAAAAAAAAAAGTTACAGTATCTTCTCATTTGACACCAACCTGGCAGTAAACTATGACTGAGGGAAGTCTCCAACGAATGTGAGGAGAAAAAAAAATACTTTTAACCCTCCCTCTTTTCAACTCTAGACCCGAGGATCTGCACCCTGACACCCAATGGCCACCTGGAGCTGGGTGCCCTTTCAGCACCCAGGGGATCCTACTCCTCAGAGAGGCAGAGCTTCACTATGGAGTCCAGAAAGAGCAGCGTTATGAGCCTGGGCAAGAGCAGCCTGGAGAGACGCTCCCTCTCTCTGGTACTTTATCACACTGTCATCCACAGACGCTTGTGTGCACACGTAAACACAACTTCTCAGCCTATTCACAACAAATCATGTGTACTTTATGGTTAATGTTGCCTCCGAGCGCTTTTCAACCATTTTAGTTATCACTCTGTAAGCCATTTTCAGCTTTATAGAGTGACAAATGTGTTTTCCTCTTTACAGGAACACCTTGGTTCCAGTTTATATTAGTGTCAAAGATGTTTGTGTACACATTTTAAACTGGCCTGAAATATGCAATCTATCACGGCGAATGTATGATTCAATTCATTTTAATTGTATTTCATTATGTCAGGTGAAAAACTATTATGTTTTAGATTTGTTTGAAAACAGCAAAGCAGAAAAAACAAAAACCCTGAGGATGAATGAAAGCAAACACACACGATGTATAAATTGGATGGTGTGAATTCAGTTGCTTGGCCAATAAAACCTACCTTGATTGCACGTATTACCAATCTCCACTGATTAACAGATTGGATCCAATGGTTATAGAAGTTAATAACACCAACAATCAAAAGTGAAACTTAGACTTCTAGTATCAATACATGTCAAAGTCTGCATATTTTCAAGTAGAGAAACTAACCCTGCAATGAAAGAAAATATTGCTGTTATTCTTGAGTTTATTACTACTACTGACCTAAAATGAGGTGCTATCGTCAAGTGTGCCCATAAAAGTCAAAAGCCACACTTGATTTAATCTTCCCTTCAGGGAGATCATCACTTGAGATGGGTGCTATTTTTAGATACCACCCTAGAAGCACTGTTCTGAACACTTCAAGGATCAAGTATTAAGGATATCACTATTATCCCCAAGGCCTGGTTTGTTGTACTGTCAGCAGAAATCATACAAATAACAAGCAAACAGTAATAAATAAACAATAATTATATCATAAGCGCACACTAAGTTAGAAGTCCAGAGTAAAGTGGCAACATTGAAAACACAGTGAGGTATTTAAAAGACCCCGTCCAGCAAAAAAAACCCAAAAGACATATTTTTGGGAGTTTTTTGAGTCTGTTTGTCCTGTGGCCAGACAGAAGCAACTCGAACACCTTAGACAAGGGGTGGCTAGGATCAGCCAGGACTGACTTGGTCTTCTTCAAAGTGCGAACCTCATACAGGTGAGGAAGGTCATTCAGGGTTACAATCTGCAGTTTTGCTGCACACTTTGACTATATCTTGCAGTCTGTTTTTGTTTTTGAGGTTCAGTGACCTCTATCAGATTCAGTAAAACAAGAACAAAACATTCTCATAAAGGTGCTGTCAACATAAAAACCATGAAGCTTGTGATAAAAGTACATGCGCTGGTGAGCTTTTCTATAAACAGTATCCACCTGAAGCTCAAAGGTCAGCTTATTATCAAGGTATTTATACTGCTGCACAAACTCAAACAACCTCATCCTTTATCGCCACAAGATAGATTCTTCTTAAAATCCATGACCATCTCTTTAGTTTTTCATGCATTAATGTCCAAGTAGGACAACTTACACAAATCTGTGAAATTCCCCCAGTACAGGGCCATGATCAGGGTCATCACTACTTAGAAGAGACACGATGGCTGTTTCATCTGCAAACTTAAAAATATGGTGCCAAATGTTCACCTCAGATGAGTCTAAGCATTACAGTAGGACTCAGCATTGAGTGCTTAAATATGGGAAATAGATTAGAAACATCCGCTTCAGCATCTCAAAGTGATGCTGAAAAACTAGCTCATGCATTTGTTATATCTATACTGGACTATTGAAATTCCTTCTTCTCAGGCTGTTCTAAAAACTCCCTGAAATGCCTTCAGTTGAACCAAAATGCTGTACCAAGAGTAGTAACAGGGACTTGAGAGGTCATATTTCTCACATATTAGCTTCTCTTCAATGTCTCCCTGTTAAATCCAAAATTGAATTTAAAATCCTTTTCCTCACATATAAAGTCCTGAATGTTTAGACCCCATCATACTTTAAAGCCCTCATAGTTCGATATTTCACAATTGAGCACTTCGCTCTCAGACTGCAGGCTTACTTGTGGTTCCTAGAGTTTCTAAAAGTAGAATGGGAGGCAGAGCTTTAGCTATCAGGCTCCTCACCTGTGGAACCAGCTCCCAGTTTGGGTTCAGGAGACAGACACCCTCTCTACTTTAAGACTCAGCTTTAAACTTTACTTTCTGACAAAGTTTACAGCTAGGGCTGGATCAGGTGACCCTGAACCATCCCTTGGTTATGCTGCTGTAGGTTCAGGCTTCTGGGGGAGTTCTCGTGGTGCACCTAGCATTTTCCTTCTACTCCTTTCTTTTTACTCCCCATGCATTTATACACCGCTATTGCATCTCTAATTTTTGTCTGCTCACTCCAGCAGTTTTGTCCTGTGTCTCTATCCTCTCCCTTTTTCTCTTCCCTTTCCCCTCACTACCCAACCTATCTCAGGAGAGACAATATAAAGTACCTTAAGATAACCATTGTTGTGAATTGGCTCTATATAAATAAAAGTGAACTGGATTGAATTCACAGTGCACAGCCCCTTGAATGTCAGTAAAGCAATCTGCATGCTCACACTTGTCCTGATGCATCTGATGCACCACTAATAATAGTATCCAAGCAACTTTTGTGATCACGCCTCACATAGTAGGCAAATTTGTACAAATATTGTTATATTAAAATATATGGCATATTAGAAAAAGAGAACAAAAAATAACATGCTGTATTAAATATTACTATTTTACTATTTATTTATGGGCCAGAGGGTGACATAGGAGGAAGGTGCAATTATTACTAATAAAGGACACTTTAATTTTGTGGTACATGTTCCATTTATTAAAGCTGTTTGACTTCCATCTTCAAATAAGACATGTGCACCATACAGAGAACATTCAGTAAAGTATAGTATATGTAAATGCACAGTAGGAATTCCCTTATTGTTGTATCTATTGAACCAAAACTGAAGAGAAACTGAAACAGTTCTACAAGGGTTGGCTCAGCATACAGTTGCCATGGCAACTTCTATTAATTGACTGTTCCATTCTTCTGTTCATCCACAGAGAAGCTGTGGGAGAAGGAAACAGACGACAGGGAGAAGTAGAGAAGGGAAAACAGAGCAGGGAGATGGTGATGGAGACAAATAGGAAGGATGATTCAGTAACAGAAAAAAACAAGGGGAGTGAAAACATGTGAGATGAAAGACTGTGGTTTAGCAACCACAGAGGTTAGAATGTTAAACACAGTGGGTGTGCGAGATCCACTTCACTGTGAAGTCTCCTCCTCTTCTCTCAGAGCACTCCAGGTTTATTGATATCAGTAGGCACCAGTTACATCACTCAGAGAAAAATCACTGTAATAATATGCATTCAAGAGAGTTGTTTAGAAATGTTGTGTTTTTGTGAGGAACCAGTTGATTTTTTTTTTTAACCCATGAAATTACACTTTAGACTATGATCATGTGTTTATTAGATTTGGTGCATTGCTCTGTTGACCTGGAGCAGTCACAAGTTCACCAGTCTGACAGGTGTGCTGCTTTCTTGGGGTTATGTTGATATATGTGGTTGACAAGGTCTGGTTTATTTAAGTAGCGAAAATAACAAGCCAAGATCATTTAGGATGGTCCAAAATACAGAGTGTTCACATTTTGTATAATTATACACTATATTGTGTAATCTAATATGTATAATATAAATTTAATATAATAAACAGGAACATTTGTTTGCTGCACTTACAATTTTACATAGCCACTGACCTTCAGTTTCAGTTTACATTAGCGAAAGTTGTAGTTGGTGTAGTATGTTTGGCAGTGAAGGAAGAGCTCTTACGTTAGTAGCAGCTGTTGTCTGTCACTCATTGTTCCTCTTGAGTGATCTGCAGTGCGGTTCTGTGTGGACTGAAGTGTTGCTTAACATTTAGCTGTCACGCTTCACTACAGTTTCTATAGAGAACGATGCGTAGATTCTCTGGCTTCGGCTTTGATTGGCAACATGTACATTTCCAAGGGTAAAACGTATAATTAGCACAGTCAGGCTCAGAGGATTAGACATGCGGAAACAAGACTGTTTATGTTCCTTTACGTGGAACTGGCACTCAGGGATTTGTATATTAAAGCAGATGACAACCTGGAGCGCACTGCAGTCTTATTTTGAAAAGCCCAGTTTATGTTTCATTTGTTCAGCCAGTACTTATTTATTGTTTCATTTGTGGATATTTGGCATACACAAACAGGCATGCTCTTGTTCCCTTTTCAGTTTCCATATACTGTGCTAGTTGTGCATAGTAATCTCACTGTGTGGAATAAGTGCCTTGCTCACATACGCTCGTTAAAGGGAAGGGTTGTCTTTTCCGTTTTTCTGTTCCTCTAGAGGTGCTAAAAATAGTCCAAATTAAAGCTCATTTTTGTTGTGTGAATGAATTTCTGAGTGACCTATTCAGCAAAATTCCATTTTGACACATACATTGAGTTAAATTCTCTAAGAACATGGAAAAGTATAAAATAAGTTGTCAATAATGTGTAAAAAATATGTTTATTCCTTCACTTTAACCTCACAACCTTCACTGACAGAGGCAGTAAAGACTGAGGTATAGTTATAGCTAAGTTCAAGTGTCAAGTTTTCAAGGACAGTAGAATTCAGTGACAAAGCATAATCCAGTTTTTTTGTACTTTTAGCTTTTATTTCTGATTGCTAATTTTGGCTGTTTGGGTCTTTGATGCTTCACTGAGAGACATTCAGTGTATCAGAAACTGCTCTGAACTGCTGCGTTTCTCTTTCAGCGCCATGGTCGCAGTTCCAACTACCACAACTGGGGACGCCCATTCCCTCCACAGTCTGGATGGAGTCGCAGGTATGTAGTTCAATTTATTTTCAACCACTGATTCCAGCTAGTGCCTTAATGAATTTTCTATACCTTCATTAAGCCTTAATTGGCTCCATGGAAACATCAGACCTTTGCTGTTGTTTTATGCTCTTATTAGCGTCATGTCTAAATGCTTATTGTATAGAACAGTGTTGATTGCCTCTTTATTGATACTTTGTAAACTTTTCATGAATATGTATAACCTTTTAATTGTACTTTGAATCTCTTGTGCTCTGCAGGTCTAGCTCAAACAGCTTAGGTCGAAGGAGCTATGGGTTCAGTGGAGTACCCCCAGTGGGAGGCAGCCTCCGTGTGCACAGCACCCGCTCGCCCCACTCGTACACCTTTGCACCCGAGCAGGAGTCCCTTCTGTCGCACCCAGCCCACTCCCATCATCCACTGCCCCCTCATCATCCACCTCCACCCCCATTTTTCCTCTCCAGGCATTTTGCTGCAAGGAGGGATCGACGAGCTCTTTCCCTGGAGCTCCCAGAACTGCTTCGGGCAGGCGGACAGCCACCAGGCCTGCCTCCCATCCACCCAGACCCTTGCAGGAGGAGTGGGTCTGGGGCAGGGGGATCCCTTACAGGAGGGTCTGTGGCTGGTAGTGGTTTAGGAGTGGATCACCGGGACTGTAATGGCAAGGCACCGGGTCCCCACACCCAGCTCATGGTTGAGGTTTTCCCTCAAGTCAATGCACGCAAGGACAGAGCAGACCTTGATGAAGAAACAGAATATGTAAGTGGTTTACTACTAGCTCTCTGAAGTACTGTTATCAGTGGTTTATTTACTGATAGAAGATTTTAAATAATAAACACTAGTTCCTTGTTATAGCTATAATGATACACATAAATAACTAACGAAACATCCTTATTTCTTCTTTATCTCATTCTTCATCTCATCTCGAAATTCAGACATCAGGGAAGACACATTTGTTGGTGCAAGGGATAGCTAGCTAGCAAACTGTAGGCTGTAATGCCAAGAGGTAATGTAGCCGGAGATCCAACTACTGATGCTAATGCGCTCCAGTATTTATAACATTGTCGTGTTAGGGTATGGGTCATGTTAAGGAAGCATGGCCGCAGCAGGTCATGGTGTTGCAATTCTGACCCACCCAAACACAAAACTGGTATTGAGCAGTTTAACCATCTAAACTTCACAATTTGCCACATAGTTTACAGACACCTCACATGTTTGCTGCAGCCATTTCCTGACATGTCCAATGAAAATGTTATTTTCCTTTACATGAACTTTAAGATACACATGGTGCCATTTTATTCTGGTAATGCTAGAGGAGCTAGAAAAGATGTTAGATACTTAATGTGTAGCAGAGATGAGAAATAAAAGAGTTGTGCGTGTGTTTTATTGTTGTTGTTTCTGCAGTTAAATGAGAGAGGGCCTTTAGGGCTTCACTCAGGGATGCTGCTTTGGGTAGATAAATAGTGTTTCTTTAGAGATTTTCCAAAAATGCCTCGATTATACTGAAAACCAAAACAAGACATACATCATTATTATGGGATTTGGTGCAGACATTTGTGACAGCAGTGACTTTGCAGTTTATTTATCTACAAGCACAGTAGAAAGCCCCTGAAAATGTCCTGGTCAATATTTTCATTCTAGTGTGATTGATATTCTGGATAGAACAGGGCTAACTGATATTCTTACCTGAAAAGTATCAGTATGACCATACTGTAGTTTGTGTTCATTTATATGGTACCTTCTCATCTCTTTTCCCTCCTCTCCCATGAAGAGTTTGTGCTTCCGTATCCAGAAGATGATGGAAGTGTATAAGCCAGACTGGTGTGAAACCAGAGAGGAGTGGTCAGTCTACCTGTTCTCCCCTCAGAATAAGTGAGTGAACATAAAAGGAGGGAAAATGTAACTGTTGTTGGCTTTGGGTTGGTTGTGACTTCATTTTGCATATGAGTTTGCATCCTGGCTCAAGTCGAACCCATCTCTCAACCGTCTGTGTATTATGTGGTGCGGTGCGGCAGAAATAATCAACCCATTTTGGGTTGTAGGAATGCTGTTATCAATATTGCTCTAGCTCTATTAAAAGAGAATTTAGTATTACTTAGGAAGCAACACATTGTGAGAAATCTAAAGCTTTACATAGCTTTTTCCCCCACACTGCGTGCCGTTTATTTATGTAGCACTTTGATTTATTTTAGACCTTAAAAATTACAGCAAAATGTAGTAATCGTCACAAGCTTAGTTGTACACAGTTGATATCATGTATTCTACACAAATCAGATTTAGCTGCAAATCAGCATCTAATGACAGATGTAGAGTTGTTTGCATGTGTTGCCAGACCACTTGCAATCACATGAGATCAAACCACATTAACACACTCCTGATAAAGTGTGTGTGTTTTTTTTTTTCAGTTTTTCACATTTAAACTGAGAAAAGAAATACCCCAAAATATCTTCTTTAATGACTTCAGTCTTCAAAACCTCGTTCTGCTTGGCATCTGTGTGTGGGATTTGAAATGAAGCAGAAATGTACAACAAATGCAACCTTTCAGCGAGAGACATACAAAGAGACAAGCATGCCTCTTAATGTGCCAATACTTGTAATTGTTTGCTCCAGCAAAGTGGTTTTGCCAAGGCTCTATAGAGACAAAGAGGGTGTGGAAAAAAGACTCATCAAGCAAGACCAATGGCCCTGAAAAACAAATGTTTGCAAATGTTATCAGCTCTATCTGGATAATGTGAAAGAACAAGAAGATACATAGCCAGACCATTCATCTGTTTCCACACAGAAAACTCCTGGTTTCTGGTTTCACAAATAGCTTGTTAAAGTGATGTCGCTGTGTTATTCTCCTTCTAAAGCATTTTTTTTTCTCTAGACAGAGCAGTAGTCTGTGCTATGTTTTCCACCGGCCTTCATTTCATTGCTGGTAGAAACTCCCCTGAAAGCAACATGAAAGAAAAATCACTCAGTCTTCCACTCGCTCACTCACTCGATTCCCTGCGTGCTGATAGCCACTTAAGGGAAGCCAGGCCCCAGGGCTGTGTTTTGGCATCCTGGCAGGTGCCATCTGTCAAGCAAAGGCTATGTGTGTATGTGTGTGTGAACAGAGTGAGGCCATATCTCTGGTGATATCTTGTTGCTTGGTTGTACGTGTGCTTGGATGTTTTTGCATATGTACATGTAGGAGTGTGTAAGCATATGTGCACCTTTGCCTTAGTCTACTGTATGTGCTTGGGTGAGCGTGTGTGTGTGTGTGTGATGATATGAGTGTGTTTGTGCTCACTCTAACAAGTGTGCAAAGGTAGCATTAAAGCGAGAGAGGCAAACAAACTAAAGGAGAAAGAAGCCAGCATTAAAAGTTGTGTCTCAGGTGGGATAAGTGCTTACCCCAACACAGCTGCTGGTCATGATCGATATCAGGGGGACAGAGTTGCCAGATTTGAATCAATAGATAAAGAGACCGAGTTGCCAGGTCTTGAGGAAAAGCATTCAGATTAGCACATTGATTTCCTCACCCAGAGGGCAGGTGCAGGAGTAGGTATATTCTGTTCCCTTCAAAGCTTGCAGATGAGATGAGATGTCTGAGGGCTTCACTCTGGACCTGCTTGTTGTTGGTTCTGGAGCTGACAGTTCCAGAACCAACAACACCTTTCCCCAACCTTTTTGTCATGCAAACACTTATAATGAACCCATGTCTGTGCCGTGTGATTCCCCTCAAAACGTTTCAGATTGTTTTTAGGCCACAGGAGGCAAAGGTATAGAAGGTTTCACAAGAAAATGTAATGTAGGCAAGTAAATAAATAGCTAAATAAGTACTGGTATTTTTCCCCCAGATCATGTCCTTTGGGTCAAAGAAACTTGCATTCTAAATGTTCATTCACAGCACATATTTGCAAGTTAATTACAGTATATAAAAATAACCTACACTGGTTAATAAGACGCTCAACAAGTGGACAGAACTTTGAAATTTTTTGTGAGGGTTAAGATGTTGTTGATTTCAGTCTGATGAAAACCATGTCCTCTTGATTCTCTTGATTTTGTTAACCATGCTAGATTTTCATCACACATAATACAGCAAAAAAATAAAAAATAACAACCCTAAAAGCATAAAATTGTGTTTCCTTTCACCCATAAAGTCATCCGTTTTGGGATGTGCAAATGAATACAGCTTATTGGAGATAACTTTTTTCTCCCTGCTTTCTGTCATGTCCCTTTTGTTTCTATTTGTCAGGTTCAGACTGCTCTGCCAGTCTATTATTGCTCATAAGCTCTTTGACTACGTGGTATTGGCCTTCATCTTTCTCAACTGCATCACAGTGGCTCTGGAAAGGCCAAAGATTCTTCAAGGCAGTCTGGTAAGCGCAGTGATTCCCCATACTGGTTCAACCCTGTTTGGCTCTAATTTAAAATATTACAGTTTAACACTCACTAAACAAAGAAAGAAAATACAGCAAAAAAAGAAAAAAAATCATGCTGTACAGATTGCAAAATTTATTATATTTATTATAAAATACCTTTTGACTCCTTTGCTGACAACAAGCAGTTATTTTTATAAATAAAAATCAATCACAGAATCCCACTTGCTTTAACTTTTCATTGTATTCTGGCATCAAGTCGCTTTCCTGTAATTAAGCAACACCAAATTATTGAATAGTAAGTCCTTTTCAAAGTGAAGTGAAATTAAAGCATTCAAATTAAAGTGCAACAACTCTTACCTATTTGGCATTTAATTTTGATCTAATTTTACAATTAGACAAAACCCTGACAAATGCAATTAGTGACCAAAATTGATTATCTCATGTCCTTCTTAAAAGCTTATCACTACAGCCAAGTTCAGTCAACATTTCTTAAATCGGTTTTCTTTTCTTGCTTTTATCTGCCACCTCTATTATGTCTCCCTGAATTATTCTCTTGTTTTCTACTTCATCAAGCTGATTTTCCCTAATTTCTTGTGTCCTCCCCCCTTTTATTACAGGAGAGACTGTTGCTTACCATTTCCAACTACATCTTTACTGCCATCTTTGTTGGGGAGATGACTCTCAAGGTAAAATACCCCGTCTTCTTTTTTCCTCTGTTGCTCTTTTATGCTTACTTTACTTTCATCAGTTTCTTTCACTTCCCACTCAATCACTCCTCTTTATTTCATTTCCTCTCTGTATTTCTATTCCACTTTCCCCCTTCCTGACATTGTTTCTTAACTCCTTCTTTTCTCCAAAATCATCTGTCTCCCATCTCATTTCATGCCACTATCCATATTGTCTTGTATCTTTTTTAAAACATTTGTCTTTCTCCTACACAATAGTTTTATTTGTCTTTTTAATACTCTCGTAACGTCTTCCTCCTCTTTTAGCACCTTCACATCTCACTCTGCTCACTCACCCTTTAATCCATCCATCCATTCTTTATTCACCTCTTCTCTTCTCTTCTCTTCTCTTCTCTTCTCTTCTCTTCTCTTCTCTTCTCTTCTCTTCTCTTCATCTCCTTTCACCTCCAGCTTCCCCCTTTCTGTCCCTCTGCTTTTCCCTACTCTTTTCTTGACAACTCTGCAACTTAATCAGTTGCACATGCCCCATTAGTGATGCACATCCAGATAATGAAGTTAATTAGAAGGCTATCACTCTTAAGCTATCCTTTAGCTGCTCCTGGCCTTCCCGTTGACAAACACACACACAGTTTTTTTTAAATTCACTAATCCGCTGTCCAGAAGACATAGCATCATCCATTATTAAGGCCCATGTGTCTTCAAGCTTTTTCCGCAATAGTAGAAATCTTGTAGTGATTTATTTATGACCGGGGATAATGAGGGTATGTGTAGCACAATGATCTGGAGATCATCTCATTGCTGTAGTGGTCCAGAGTTCACTTGCACATACTGTATATGCAGTTGGCCCCGGGTTGAACTGCACTACCTATTATTTGACATCTTCATCTCCTTCTTATCATCTATTTTTTTTTTTTTTTTTTACTTACATTACTT